>OVAQ01000536.1:0-30036 GCA_900406345.1 Erysimum cheiri
AAAAAAAAAAAAAAAAAAAAAAAAAAAAAAAAAAAATTCTACCAAAAAAAAAATGGAAACTTCGCAATATTTGAAAAAAAATAGAAAATAAATGTATATTTATATTAATTGGAAAATAAAGAGGTATTGCAGCCCCTAACCAGCATAGTTTTGGGCTGTTCTAGTTAAAGGCTTCGTATAACTGTGGGCTTATATGAATCAACTATGGCCCATTAAACAGTGCGGGACCGCGCGTGAATCCCCGAGTCCGACGCCAAATCGTAAATTCGAAACGCGGGTCAAAATGAAATCTAAGATCGGGGAAAATCCGGATAGGTTCCCGCCTCAACTACCTCAAATATAAACCCTAATTCTCTGCTCACACCTCTGAGTGTTTTCTTCTTCCGATTCAACCAAGATTTCTCAGCCAACGACGGATGTCATCAATATATTGGTCAGTAAACCCAAACTCAATTGATTTTGTCTTTCGTTGATTTTAGGGTTCTTCGTTTCTAATGTACGAATTTTCTAGCTTTATGTCAGTTTATGATTCCCAATTTTAAGTTTCGAAGTGGGTTCTGTTCAATTTCTTGTATGGGATATTAATTTGTACCTCCCAAAAATTTTAGGGTTTGGATTTTGAATCCGATGAATTATTGATTTGGAGTATTGGGTTTTGTTGCATTTCTTGTTTGGAAATGAAAAGTTTTCTTCTTTTTGTTCTTGTTTTGTGGGTGATTTTTGAAGATGACTCGAGATAGCTGCAGCTTAGTGTCCAAGGAAACACGTCTCGCTTTGTGTGATATGACTAATCTTCCAAGCAAGAGAAGGATTTCATCGCTTCTGGGTGATTTGCTTCTGAAATCTGGAGATGATTCCACTAAGACCGTTGTTGCTCGTGAAGGCTCCGGGGTTGAGTTTTCTAAGAGGTTGTGTTTAGTTGTAGACGACTTGGTCAAGGAGAGTACTAGGACTAGTGATACAAATGAAGGCTCTTCTTCTGATGATAAGCATAGTTTTGATGGCGATTCTGAAAATTTGGATGTGAAAGAATCTCAGGGTGAAACCAATGCGGTAGATATTGGTGTTGAACCTTCTAAAGGTGGTGATGATAGTGATGCTGTGAAGGAGACTTGTGAGAAGGACTCCAACATGAATGTCTGTGCCAGTCAAACTGATGCTGTTACTGGTGAACACTTAGCCATGACCGTGTTCAGTAGCAGCAATAGCGAAACTGCGGGTTTGTTGTTGCCTAATTCGCAGACTACCAAATCGTTTAGTATTAACAGATGTTCGAATGTTGACTGTATGGGAATTGTTCATCTCGGTATGGAAGCTGACGACGAGCTTAAATCTTGCTCTTGTTCTTTTTGCCTGAAAGGTTTGTCTGATTCTTTAGTGTTGTTTTTGTTAATACTGTCTTTCTAATTCTCAATAACATGATCTAACTTAGTTTTGTGGATGTAACGAATGTCTTCAGCTTCATACATCTGGTCAGATCTTCACTACCAGGATATCAAAGGTAGATTATCTGGTAAGTGTTAACATTATACTGCAAAACTCAAATTCGAATGATATTGGTAAATTTCATGTTAGGTCATATGAATGTGTGTTGAATGCAGTGTTGAAGAAGAGCCAGAAAGAAGCTAGTAGCTTAATCCAAAGGAATGGTAAAGGAAAGCCAACGGATATCAATGGGTCTGAAAACTCCAATAACTCCACAAATACAGAAAATTACATGGGTCAATGGACATCTCTATTTCGTAACATGGAAGGTATCTTGGCTCGTGAAAGCAAGCACCTCGTAAGTACCTCAGAGCCTCTATCAGATTTTTCAGAACCAAACTTCAATAAGTGTTATAATCGAGTAATGGTTTGGGTTCTATGTTTTAAATGTGCATTGTTTAATGATAATCTGCAGCAGAATAGCTTTGTAGCCATGAGAGAGTCGAGGGAAAATTGCAAGATTGATCTGGAGAGAGCGACGAAAACACATCAACACAACAACACTTAGGTAATTCTTTACTGATTTAGATGTTGTTTATGTAACATTCTTCCTTAAATTGAAAGCAACCCATGTGTGTATTATAACTTCTATTGTGATCATTAGATATTGAATCTATGTTTAGTGTTAGACTTGGTTTTCTTAGCAAATTGTTTCTCTTCTTTGTTAACATATTGATCTCTATGTTAGCATGTCTCCATTTGATTTCTCACCCTTTTTATCACTGCTAATGTCTCTTACAGACAATTAGTTGGGTTAAGAGAAACGATTTATTGTATAGGGAATGTAAACATTAATAATTTAATTTAACTATTGTTGGAAATTCTTAGTAAAGATAAGAGGTAGCAGGCTAGCAGCAATTGGTACTGATAATCAATAGAGGGTCCAGGGAATCATTGATTATCTACCTAATCATGTATATATTAGATTAGCAATGAACTAATTAAGAATATACTGTAGGAGATATTGATTTGTTTCTGCTTTGACATGCAAAAGTCAACTTTTATATTAGTTTTTGAAAAAGGATGGCCAATAGTCAACGAGTTAGCGGTTTCATCTCTATTTCTTTTTTGGTCTGTGGTTTTTTAATTTCGTCTAGAATGTATGGACGCATTTTATCAAATTTAAATTGAAGTAAATGATACGACATCAACACTATTACAAATCTTATTATATACAATTAGGTCGATTTTTATGGTTATGTTTGAAATTCTCACACCATTAAACTTGGTGTATACTTTGGTCTTCGATGCTTTTATTAGGAACGATAAATTTTTGAGTATTGTATTTGGTTCAGTTTTTTTGTAACAATATCAAAAATGGGAAAAGTGGTCAAAATCAATTTTTCTTTTAATAAAGTGAAATTATATTTAAATATAAAAAATCTTGAATTTATATTCTTTTAACTCGATTTGTAATCGTCACTAAGGTCATGTTCAAATTTAGTTTGAAATGGTTAAAAAAGTTACAAAAAATATGATTGTAACTTGTAAGTTTTCACTTTAGATGTTGTTGTGAATTGCTTCTAGTAAAACAAATTGATGGCTTGGTATAAAAATATCTTCAAAAAGCGTACGTGAAAAAAGTAGAGAAGATTCACGAGAAGCAACCGAAGTCCCACGCTTTTCCTGAAGCAAACAAAAGCTGATAAAGAATCAAAAATAATATCTAAAGTTATATTATAGACATTGAACCATTTTCTTATATATTAGTATATGGTTTGACATTGAGCCTCATTTCTTTTGTTAAATTGAGCCTCATTTCTTTTATACTATGTTATCTTACAATTAAAAATGTAATGTAGTTTTGTTATACAAAAAGGTCTAATTTGCGAACTAATAAATAATCTTTGTCGGTTTCTAAATAACAAAAAAGACCAAGAAGGCAGGGACTGAGAAATTGTTGTGCTTAAAATGAGAGTGAAGAAGATTGAAGAAGGTGCCTTGCGTAGTTTACAAGTCAAATCCACGTAGGACACAACGTGTGAACACGTCTGTGTGGGCCCTGTTTGTTTTCACACTCAAAGCTGATTGGTTCCACTTCCAATCCTATTTCGTCCCTTTTCATGATTTTATGTTTACTTTACCCTTTTAGCTAGCCCAAAAAAAAAATGTTTACTTTACCCATTTCCCAATTATTTTTTGTGAGACTATCTAGTATCCGAAATGTTGATTACAGTCATTGCCAAATTTATACAGATCCGTATAGATTTTTTTGTTTTTCTTAAACTTGAATGAAACGTCTTTACAACTGTAAAAGAAGGAAGACTATAGACAATTGTACTCATATAATGCTATAGGGAAATAGTTGTATTTTGGGGCTTTGTTTTTTAACTAGGTTGTTTCATTTGAATTTAATAGGAAAGAAATTTAACACATTGTCAAATTCCATAAATTTGCATGGAATTATTGAGACACCAATAATAAATAAACGTTTATTTTCTACTTCGAAGTATATTTTAACATCAATGCATTTCTTATAAAAAATATATGCATTTGTCGTAGGGACATTTAAAAAAATAAATTATAGTTAACAATTCAGACGTTGACTTCACCATACAAAAACCCTATGGCCGAAACGAACACATTACACATATATAAGCCAAAGTTTATGACGAAACTATCAAACACAAGATCGTGAATATTTCAAACATAAAAGAAACATAATTCTTCGTTTCCGTTTTAGAGTTCGTGTGTTTTTTGTTCCTTCTATAATTTAGTCAATTCATTTTCTTAACAGAGCTTCTTCTTTTTTCTCCAGAAGCTCCTCTTTGTTTCTCCCTCATTTTTTAATTTATTTTTTGGTTATTGTATACAAATGGCAATAGCTTTAAACATGAATGGTTACGTAGACGAGTTCACCAAAGCTCTTGAACCATTCATGAAGGTAACTTCATCTTCTTCTTCCTCTTCATCAAACCCAAAAACTCTGACTCCTAATTTCATCCTGAATAATTACCAAGCCTCACCGGTATCTTACCAAACCGGTCCGATTGGGCTAAACCAGCTCACTCCAACTCAAATCCTCCAAATTCAAACAGAGTTACAACTCCGGCAAAACCATCCTCGCCGTCGCGCTATTGGTAATCTTCTCACCGCTAAACCAACCCCAATGAAGAAAACCGACGTAACCAAACCGGTTAAACTATACCGAGGCGTAAGACAAAGGCATTGGGGCAAGTGGGTAGCTGAGATTCGTTTGCCTAAAAACCGAACCCGGTTATGGCTCGGTACGTTCGAAACGGCCGAAGAAGCTGCATTAGCTTACGATCAAGCTGCTCATAAGATCAGAGGAGACAACGCTCGTCTCAATTTCCCCAACATTGCTCGTCGCGGAGAATATAAACAGACATTGTCTCCATCTATCAACGCTAAGATCGAATCCATCTGCAATAGCTCTGATCTTCCTCTGCCTGAGCTAAAGAAACATGCCAAAACAGAGGAGGTGTTCTCTGGTTTTCATTATACGGGTCCTAAACCGGAGCACGAACCGGAATTTCAGGAGAAATACGGATCCGGGTTTTCGGGCTCTTCTCCTGAATCGGATATAACGTTGTTGGATTTCTCAAGCAACTGTATGAAAGAAGATGAGAGTTTCTTGATGGGTTTGCACAAGTATCCTTCTTTGGAGATTGATTGGGACGCTATAGAGAAACTCTTCTGAATCCATTTGCGCTTCTTAATTCATTTGTTTATAAATTTCTAGAAGTTTATATTCAGAGCTTTGTGATGGAAGTTCTTGACAGTTGCAGAGGACCAGTGGAACCTACTCTGTTTTCTTTTTCTTTGTAAAAGTCTTGTTTCCAATGGGCCGTTTAACGGGCCGTGTTAATTTAAAGAGCCCAAGATCTTTATATTTAAGTCGATTACTTGTGGACTTCTTTTTTATTATAGACGACTAATCACTATATGGCGCCGATCTTCTAGCAAATGAAGGATTTAAGGTCTCATGCTCCATGTACTGTATTCGATAGCTGTCCATTATACTTCAATATATGATGATGACTTTGTAAACAGCCTTATTTAATCAACCCAATGATGTTAAAAAAAAAAATTCATTTGAAAAAATCATTTACCACTTATTTGCTTCGTTGTTCCTTATTCTTTCTTTTTTTTTTATAATCGGAACCAGAAGTTCAAAAGAAAAAGAAAAAAAACCGGAACCATCTTGATTAGTTGATAATGTCAGAGAAAGGATAAAAACAGTGACACGTGTCCATTGAATGTGGTTCCCCATTGTTGAGGCATTGTCTTTCACATGCATCACCATGTGCACATTTATTCATATACATAGGTTCATGATCCTTTATTAAAAGGCCCAAAATTTAATATGAACAGTATGTATGCTTGATTTCGAAGCGTGGACCGACATTTCCAACGTTGACACGTGTTAAGGATCTACGAGAGGTCCAACATGCAATGATGCAAATACACATATATACATATATGCATGGTGAGAGACAAATGATATGGACATGAAGTGGAACACGTACTTAAACATGTAGGTTGTCATGCGGTGCAAGTAACAGACGAAAAGTGTCCTTTCCTTATTTTTCTTTGTTAAGAGAAATTGTACTTTAACTCAAACAGAAAAAAAAAGATCGAAAGTTGAAGAATTTGTCATGTCTCGGTCATTGTTAACACAAGTACTCTGTATCTTTTCATGTTTTGGACCCACCAATCAGGCTGTGTGTCTAAGTCTTACTAGTCGACACTCTACATTCTATTAAACTTGCATTGAATTATTTGGAGTTATATGTTTTTTGTGGTCAAACAGTTATATGTTATTTCTTCAATTTTTAATTTAACTGTCTTAGAAGTCTTTTTTTGTTTTACAAAATGTAATGTTGAAGATTTAAGTGAAGGATTTTAAAGAAGACTTCAATGGTAGCCTTATGAACAGAACTTATTAACGGGTAATTCATTTGTGAAACAGAGAGAATACAAGCTATATAAACATTTAGTATGAAGCAAAAAGATTATAAATTTTGAAGACAAATACAAGAACTAAAATATGATATATTAATAAAATGATACACATTTTGCGTTATAATTTTACAAAAGGTATCAATTAATTATATATACCGCTTCCCTTACAATAGCCTAACTTGAAAAGTAAAAAATTGCCTTCAAGCAATAAAGATAGAAGGCTATAAAGATATATATACCCCCGGTTTAATAGAAGTTCCCCATTTCTCTTGTTCATATAATCTCTTTTTCTAAAAGAAAAGAATTATGATGAACAAGATCAACCTATATGAGGATCTTGTACAATATTCCATGATAGGTTAGGGATGTACATATTATCTATTTATATATGTACCTGTGGTTATCATTATTATTATTTTATTAAAAAGACTACTAAATGTACTTCATTGCGCCTTCCACGTTTATTGCTGCATTTGTTTCCACTCCACTAACCGTCGCAAGAAATTCATCACCTGTATATGTTACCAGAAGATCATTATAATTGCGTAACTCGTACGTATAATACAGTTTCTATATGCCTAAATGTAAATATATATCTGTATGTATTGTATAAGTACTTGCCTCAGGTGGGTCTTGCAAAGAATACGACGCACTTGTGTCTTTGGGGAACTTGGAGACAAGAATGCCAAAGCCTTGTCCTCTCTCCCGTAGCAGCTAATTTAGATTAAAAGATAATAATTAGTATGTGAATTTAATTATATACATCGGGAGTATTCGTTAAGAGCAATATATATTTTGGATATTAATACATAGCTCTTTTGGATTCATAATTATTTTTTGAATAATATGTTGTTACAAATAATGAAATAAATTTCATTTGAATCGTATACCTTAAATGCATCTTCATCTGTTCGATCATCGCCAATGTAAATCGGAAATACATCGTTACAGTTCTCAAATCCTGTAACAGCCAAAGTTCTAAATTTAGAACTGATCACATAATTGATTATTTTTATTTTGAAAAAGGCACATCACATTTATGAGCTATAATATTAGTGATGAAAGAGAGTCTCACCGAGTGACTCTAACAAAAACTCAAGAGCCTTGCCTTTGTCCCATTTAATTATAGGTCGGATCTCAAAAACCTGTTTAAAGTACAAAAAATACATTTAATTTATATGAATTTAAACCTTGACAAAAAAAAAATATATATATATATATATATATATGAATTTAAATAGAAAAGTTAGGCATTCACCAACAAGAAGATGCCACGACATACCTTTCGACCTTGAGACAGTTTCAACGTCGGATAATTCTGTACCACCGACCGAACTTTCAAAGCCAGTTCGCTCCATTTCTGAAAATTTTCAAAGAAAATAAATATGGAAAATTAATTTTAATATAAAAATATGTTATCGGAAAATTGTGTAGTTATTATATACTGTATTTCTTTTCAACCTTTTCGTCGACACAGCGGAAGTGCACAGAAAGACAGAACTTGTTGTTCTCCACTTTGGCTCCTGCAGTTGATTTGGTTTTCTCCACTAGTTGTTTATAAACCTGAAGAGAAAGTTTATAGTAAATTAATTTTCAAACTAAATACACACAGGTAATAAAAACTTGATAAAAACCACAAATATATTTACCTCATCGATCATAGGAAGAAAGTCACCGGCTGGTTGGTAAAGAACAGATGGTTTATCCTAAAAAACAAAAGTAAATTTGTTAAGAAAAAAAAAGGCCAAGGAAAATCAGGATTGAAATTTTGTAATTATTTGAATTTAAGAATCTACCTTATTGTATCTTGAGAAACCTTTAGTTGGGCCTTTAATATCCATTCCATGGCTTCCAGCATAATACAGTTCTGCTAGCTTCACAAAGCTATAAACCTACATAAATATAAAAAACACACACACACAAAATTAATTAAAATTGGTTCATTATCAAAAAAAATTAAGAAGATATGGAAATTAAATTATAGCACAAAATGTACCTTGTCTATGCATCTACCAGTAACTATAGAAGTCGGAAAACACTTGGCCATTTTTTTCACTATTCTTCTCATCTAAGACACACAGAACAGAGATTATTAATATTTACAAAAGGAAGAGATTTGAAACGAAACAAAAAATGGGAATCTGTCTTGATTAATTATAAGAACCTTGCTAGTCATGAAAGCTCTGTCAGGATCATCGACGATTGGAGAGAGAGTACCGTCATAATCAAGAAACATGACGATTTGTTTGCCTCCTGCAGCTTCGATGATTCGTTCGAACATGTCTAGTGCTGATGGATGTCGTTTCTGTTAAAACAAATCAAAAATTGATGTTACTATAAGAAAAAGAAAAAGAAACAGAGTTTTTTTTCTTCTGAAGAAAAGTGTGTAATGGAGCTTACAATCCAAGCATTAAGTTCTTCTTGGGAAGAGAGAGAAGAAGGAAGTGACTTGAGATGGGTAGGAGAAGAAGCTCTCATGGAGTCAACCCAAGAGTTAATTCTTTGACTTTGAGCTTCATTGATCTCGAGATTTTTGAGGAGTTTTTTCTTGGAAATTGAGATGTAACCAGGAGCAGTCGGTGGCTTTTGAGCCGAAGGAGTAAAGACAGAGGAGCTAGAGACCGTAGAGACGGTTATGATTCCGTTGGCGTCTGATACGACGACGTTTTGGCTCACCATTTTATAAAACTAAAAAAACAGAGAAAAGGTAAAACAGTGGATTTTGAGAACAGAGGTGGTTATGTGAACAAAAATCGAGAATTTTGAAACTTCCCCAACTGAGATAATCAGCAATTGAAGATGAAGTCAATGGGATCAAACGAGAGATTAGAGGAAGGAAGGGAAGGAAAATAGATCTTGTAAGTGTTTTTAGAAGTGTTGGAAGAGACGAGAGAGAGATAGTGTGGGAGAGATGCGAAGACCAAGAGGTGGCTTATATAGAAGCACAGAGTTAGAGAGAGAGAGAGAGTCTTGTTACAAGGTTACAAGTGGGAGCCATGGGACCGAGGTTCTAACGTAGGACCTACAAGCCGGCCCAGCTTAAGGAATTGGTGTGACTCTTCTCTTTGTGTAAATGGTCCCTCTCTAATGCCACGTGTCTCTGTTGCAAAGGAATCACCCTCTCTCTCTCGCTATGTCTTATTCGTCTGCCTCGTATTCGTATTAATTAGTTTTAATAACCTAGTGTCGTCGAATCACATGATAATCAAGTTATTTTTTTTTATTTTTTCTAACCAATTAATGTCCACTTCAACATAGATAATTAGATATCAACCGTTTTTCTTTCGTTTTGAGAAATCAATAGTATATGGGAACTAATATTGTGTATAATGTGGTTACGTGTGACTATTTTATTTTAATAAAAAATATGTAATACGATCAAAACCAAAAGCTTTCACGATCTATATGGATCGGAACACATACTCTAAATTATTCAATAATTGATATTGCTTCGTTTTAAAATAAATAGTATAGTTCCTTTTTTTATTTCCTTTGCTATGATAAATTATTGATATCCGTTTGCTAAATCTTACATATAAGTTGCCTTGACAATAACCACACCGTCTAGTCGACTTCACCGATTTCATAAACAATCAAAATGATTGTATGAGCCATGACCCCTTGCGATGCATACAGCCACACGCCCACACGCGCGTACAATATACTTAAAATGACATTACATTTAATTAAACGAAATCATCATATTGTAATAAACCAATTGCTTTCTCGAACTTTCTGATCGACCTAACTTTTGTTCATGAATTGACATAAAATGGAAAAAATTCAGAAAAATCCAACCATTTTTAAATTAAGAAAAAGAAAAATACACAATAGATGGTTCAACAGAGCCTTATTCTATTTACTTAAAATTTCGAACATACAAAATAATTAAGATTTTGAAGTCTATCGAAACAATCGTTCAATAGTTATTAGCATTAAACCTAAATTTGTAATTTCCAAATATTACCCATGATGGAAATGGGAAAGATCAATAAAGTATACCTGTATAAGTTTATATACAAAAAAAATCGAATAATGAAAAAAAGACAAAAAAAAACCTAAATTTATAATTGATATATATCCGAAAAAATCAAATGTATTATTCTGTGATTCTATAGTCGATACAAAGCAGATATACGATCTTTCTTTGAAAGATAGAATTAAGAAGGCTCAGACGAGTAGTTACGTGCCTAAAACAGGATTGACCCTTCGCGAAAGTTTTAGTCGATTCCGATTTCACCGTTGGTATCAGAACAATTTGAATTTGATTGTAAGTTGTAAACGCTTCTTGTTTTTTGCACGTGGATATTGGTTTTTGGACCGTTTTCTGTTCATTGAATTTATTAGGTTTTGGTACTTATCAAATTTTGTTGCTGTTGGTGATAAGTTTCGGCCTTTCGGGATATAAGATACTATCACATTGTAACAAAATGGTGTCATTCTAGTGAAATATACATGTGTCATTGCATGCATGTGTGTAAAATATATATGTGTGCATATATACATATCCTGGTCGAGGTATACTTGATGAGTTGATTTTTTTTTTTTTTACAAAGATGAGTTGATGTTCAAAGAAGCTTTATAAAGTTTAGTAATTATTTGTACATATGATTAATATAAGTGTAACTTGAAGACGCCCCTTGTCTTTGAAAACCAAAAGCACCCATTTCTGTGCTAACCTCAAAACCAGCTGCGGCTGCAATTCATATTATATAATTTATCAGTGCTATAGTAGAAAAAAAAAATATATATATATATATATATACATAATAGTATATTAGTGCTATATTTGCAAAGTTTTCCATTATCTCCGTTTATATTGAAATTAATTTTATCATGACTTTTATTTCATCCCATTTAATGGAAACAAACAAAATGGACTATATATTTATATCTTTTTTTTTTTGTCAACATGGACTATATATAGATATGATTTTCTGCATACAAAAATAGTAAATTTTTACTAGTGCTGAATATTTCGGTATGTATGTGTATAATTTGTAAGAAAATAAATAATAATAGTAGTTTTGTATAAATTACTTATATCAGATACGCGTGTGTGTATTATATATATTTGTTGTTTGTTAAACCTGTGGACTCTGTATTGCTAATACGCACGTAAACAAATCCAAACCATGGATCGCGTGGGAATATGCTTTTACTACATCCCTATTATTGGATATAAAAACTGTTTGGTTCTATGTACAGAGAATTTTAATTTATTTTAAAGGGTCTATGTACTGTTTTCCTTTCCAACCAAAGTATACCGATGTCTGGATTTGACACTGAAATGAACAAACTCGAATGAATGTTTTTTTTTTTATTAATTCTAGAAACTCGAAATTATTATTTGTTTACAAAATTCAAAACTATAGGAATAAAATTTACTTTGGGGAGGAGAGGTGGTAGGTAGGTCAAGTTTTCAACTTCCTACAAGGAATCTGTGTTATTCAAGGAAAACGCAGTCTTCTGTTTGATCACGTTTATGATTTAAACTACCTAGTCAATGGCACGAAGCCAATAGACTACATTTTTTTTTTATTTTATGATCGGTGTGATCCTAAGTCGAAGCCAAAACTAATCACTGGGGCGAGACCCACGCCATGTTAAACTCACTCACTTAAAGGGAGGCCTCTTCCAACGGAAATCGAACCCAGGTGGCGGAATACTTAGCCAAGACTCTTTTACCAACTGGACCAATTCGTCGTTGGTAATAGACTACATTTTTTGTTTGGCTATAATCCCCGAATAAGATTCTTCGAGGTGGGAACGGAACGTTTGACTTTCTGACCAACTAAGATCATTTAAGATACGAGCTTCTGTTTGACAAAAAAAAAAAGATACGAGCTTCTAACTTTTTTTCAAACCATTCTGTTTCAATTGAGTGATGATCTTTATAAAACCATTTTATATTCGGGATGAAAAAACGAAAATTTCTAGTTAACGCTTAGTTACCACACTCGGATTCAAAATTCAATATAGCAAACAAACGTTTAAATAAAAGCTTATTGTTCAATCAAATCAATAAGGATTTGTATTAGAACTATTTCCTTCAATAAGCTATATGTATATATTCGTAATATATTAGATTAAGATTCCGTAATATTAGCTTATACAATGTTGACCAAAGAATTATTCTTTATACAGTAGTTAAATTATATGTATATATATATATGAACAAGAACATTCAAACCATCGGGAAACACTAGATAGGCAGTCTCTCAAGGAATCATTTTACCAAAATAAAATAAATAATTATTCTTGATTTCTTAGGATCTTATTCCTTTTGCCATGTGCTTCCAATTTTGGATTCGATGTATGTTGAAAAGAAATTACTCGAGCCTGCTGTGAACGCGAGAAATTTAAGGATATATATTAAAATATCAATTACACTGATCATACTTCCCCTTCCGGTTTCTGTTGAAATTTAAACGTTCACAGAAATATATATACTACAGTATTTTAATTTTTGTTTCATTTTTCTTACAAGGTTTAAAATGGTTCAAATTTTAACGCGTGAAAAAGAGGAATATGATCGATTATTTGATTTACTTGCCATATTATAAGATCATTCGGACATCCAATTGACGATGACGTAAGCAAAGATGTACGTAATTGTTGAAGAAAAGAGGAGGAGGCTTCACGAGCGATCACATAGATTCAGATTCTTTAGTTTCTCTTGTTTTAATTTAATTATGGAACTACAGTACTTTACGTATATAATAAGAAAAAACTGAATAAAGCTGCAAATAAAATTATTTCTAATATATTAGGTTCTGACTGTAACTCAATTTTTAAACTTTTTAAAGTTTATAAACAGGAAAGCATGCAAACCCGTGTTTTTCGGCTGAATCAACGCCTTTGAACATCTTTTTTTTTGTTCGTTTTAATAACCTTTAATTGTTTTTTTTGTTTTCGGTAGTAATCTTTAATTGTTGTTCATTCAACATCTTTTTTTTTTTTGGCGACGATTCAACATATAACTAATGTCTCAAAAAATTAGACTGTAAAGTAGTTAGCTACACGTGCATGCACATCCACGAAGTTTACGAAACTTCTCTTGAGTCTTGACCTTTATATATGGTCCTTCACTTAAAATGATGTTTTCCACAACAATGAAATAACTTATTATGTTATTGAAAAAAAATTGTTTACTACCTTCTTATAAAATGGGGTTAGTACATAGTCTTCAATTTAACTTTCTTTTTCAAGTTTTATATTCGATTGATTCAATAATTATAACTACGTACGTTGGTGCGGAAGTCAATTGAAGTGCCAGGCTAAATCGCCGGCCATAGACCGGACCGAGTTCAAAAAGGTTCATAACGTGTCAGGAACTTGTCGCTCGCTGCCCAAAACATATGACTCGTCTGAATCTGTCCTTCTTTCTAAACCGACACCACACGTGTGTTCTACTTTGGTACGTGTCCCTATTGAAACACAAAGTCCTCTCTAGTGGTCGGCAGATTCTTTACTTTTATTTTATATTTCTTCACACACAAGAAAAAAGAAGAAGAAAAACATAGCAATTAAGTAAAAAATAAGACATGCATTCATCGTACGTGCACGCACAAAGTCCACATGTTCGGTCTCTTCAGTCTTCCCGACTGATCCCATCAATAGGTTAGGGACTTTGTTTTGAAATTAAATTAAAAAAAATCGATTGTTTGACAAAAAAAAAACCATTTTTTCGAAATTAAAGTCGATATTTTTAAAAATATTTCATACTAGTGTTCTTAATTTTGTTGTAAAGTCAAGATAAATTACTGCATGGAACTAACTTTTAAGTTGGAAGCCCTTACAAAAAAAACAAAAAAAAAGGAAAAAAACTTGTAAGTCATCCCATTATTGTTTTCTATAAATAATTTACGCATATGTAAAGAGGATATGTTGTGACCAAATTTATGGTCGTCCGATGTTTCAAAAAATCATTTTAAAGTTGAAATATCAAAATTTGAATATTTTTATTGTGATTTTAATCATGATTGCATCTGCCAACATTTTACATTACAATAATAGCCGTAATTAACTTGAATTTTAGTTCAGGATTTTTCGATTATCAAACATGTTAAATGGGAAAGCTTAAAATTAGTGGCAAATTGGCAATAAGCCAATAATATAAGGTCGGTATCACTTGGGGACATTCAACGTGTATAAATTGACATGAGGTTTTGGCATATTTGCCAAGTTATTGCTAATTCCATTTTCAATATAATAATAAAAATTTAAAGTTGATGTGATTTTTGGGGGAATTAAAAGAAAGTAGAAGAAATGCGCTGTAAAGAGTTGTGAGGAAGTGAGAAATGAGAGTGTGATTACTTGTAAAGAAGCTTATTCGACGTCGTTGGTTTGGTGTGTTTCTCATCACTTCCTATCTTTTCTTTTTCTGTCGAAGCATTATTGAGCTAACACGTTTCGATCTTTTGTTTCCATGTAAACCATAAAACTTGTTATTTAGGAAAATTGTTATTTAGGAAACTATGAAATTTCATTTATTAAAAAAAACCTATGAAACTTCTATATAGTTTTTTTTTCAAAAAAACTGTATCAATTGCGATTTCATCATTTTTATAAAGGGAAGTAACACCTCCGAACCGTCCTAGGACCAAGGACGAATCAGACATGTCACATATGACGCTCGAAGATAATCCGACCGAAGTTGCTAGAACAAATCTAGTACCTTAGTCAGTCTATCCACGAGTATCTTACCTCTCGAACATGGCCTAAGGCTTTTCAACCCGTACCATGATCGTGAGTTGTGTTAGTCCAGACATATTACTAGTTTAGCGATATTCATTGTATATGTTAATTGTGTGCATGTTCGTCAACTTTTTTTTTTTTTTTTTTTACGTTTTTTTTTTTTTTAAATTTGCAGGTTCAACAACTAACAATCAAAATTTTTACCAAAAAAAAAAAAAAAAAAAAAAAAAAAAAAANAAAAAAAAAAAATCAAAAAAAAAATCAAAAAAAAAAAACTAACAATCAATTAACTCCAAAAAAACAAAATTATTGACAAACATGCACACAAATAACATACAAAGAATATCGAATCGTAGCAGACGTATGAATGTAAGAAAACCATGCATCCAAAAAATTATATATTCTTGTCTTTAAGAAATACTAATAAATATTCTTGGACCATAACAGTTCCATATCACGTGGAATAAGGAGGAGGAAAAAAATACCATGGGATGTAAGGAATTGTATTCTTTATGTATTTATACTTTATATCTCTATGAGGTTCATTTTTACTTTCGATGTGTGTATTTATTATATATCCATATTTATTCTGAATAAGTTTTTGATTTATGAAGTAGAGAAAAAGAAAAGAAAAGTAGAGAAAAAGTAAATTGACAGGTAAACGGAAACAACTGCCAAAGCCTAACGGTATCGCTGCCTTAAAAACGTACTTTCGGTCGTGGAAATGGGCCCACTTCATAATCCCCCACGGCTTTCCTACGCTTTCTGACTCAGTTCTTTCCTGGCCCACTGGCCCATTACCATGATAATTTCTTTAATAAAATTAATATTCAGTTTAAATATATAACAGTGATGGACTTTTTTTAATTAGTGGATATTGAACAAGATGACAAACTAACTTTAAATATACAACCATCATATTAATAATTAATTAGTAACACTAACATCTAATTTGATATATGGTCTACAAAATTTTTACTATATGATTTTTTTTTATGCTATTTTGTTTCTATTTTAATTATGAGATATAGTTAAATAAATAAAAAATTGCTACAGAAAAAAAGAAGATGGAGAATGAATTGCCACTTATTGTCGGCCCACATATACACTGCTAAAAGAAAAAAAGTATATTGAAAAAGAGGTATGATTCTTTTGTCATTATATGAGTTTGTTTTTATTAATAACAACCTTGTTTTTGAGTAAAATATCTATAATATTAATCGGTTGAATTTAACAACTGGCTAGTATTCTTTTAAGACTATGAACATAAATTCAGAACACATCAACTTTGGTACATAAGTCAGTTTTTTTTTTTTTTTTTTAACACTTTATTGCAATAAAACTAATTACATCATATAAGAAAATTAACAATAAAATATAAAGAGAAAAAACTAATGATCTTTCTACACCGAAAATAGTGATGGGAAGTATCATTTAATGACATATTAGCAATACCACATTGATCTTGATCCGAGACATAAGGTAAACAATTAGACGTTCCCTTACCGACAATAGCCGGAAGACTTCTAATACCTTCACGAATATGTGGAAATAATTCTCATAACTTAGATAGAGATAAGAACACTCGATAAGAGATAAGAAACTAGTAACAGAAAAAACAAACATCTTTTGCGATTAATGTCGGGACTCGGGAACCGTTGCTGCAGTAGAAGCAAACAAATCGCCTATCAACATCGAAAGACAAAGGCCAAAAAAGAATCCAAGGAGATATAAAACATTAGAAGAAATTTATAACCATTAATAATATTAAGTAACTACCCCTTATCTCTTAAAGTTTGAGGAAAAAAAAAGTTATTGATTACTTAATTAGTGATGATAACAATCCAACGCAATGATCAAATCCATGCATCCCCGCATTAACAATCAAACTATTTATATAGTGGCTTATCCTATAAATTTAAATTTATCATAAAACTAAATTGGCAAATGCGTCCAAAATGTTATTACTATTCATGTTGTTATTATAGTTTGTCTTTTTCATTCAACCCAAAAGTAAAAATGATAGTATTTGCTTTTTGTTATCGACTTATCGTGATGAGGCATCTCTAGTCTCCAAGTCTAAGCTCCTATATCTTCAAAAAGACTTATTAAATTAAATATCTTAGAACTAACATTTAACCACAGTAGACGAAAGAAATGGGATTGGATATAATGATATATGATAAAATAGCTAGCTAGTGTCTTTAGCTAATTTGAGATCAAATCAAGAATAATCGGTGCTGGTTTAATAATATAAAAACAAATAGAATCATCAGTCTTTAAGAATCTGAAGACGGCGAGATATCACAAATAAGTGGAAATATTGAAATAGGAGAGACAATCTAGCATTACCACGCCCAAATCCGCATGGTTTGCAAAAGTATTTGAAAAAGCTAGCATCTAATTTTCTTTAAGAAATCAGATTATTCCAAGAAAATCATGAAAGTTAATTTACCCACTAAATCTAAATGTGTGATACTTAGGATTGGACTAGACATTTTAAGAATTCAAGTTTTAGCGAGTTTTAGTATGGTTTTGATAATTTTAGGGAAGTTGTTATGATTTATTGTAAAATCCTTTGAAATACCACCTCAAACCATGAAATTTAGATTTTTGTATTTTTAACTAAGAAAATCTTCTCAAATCCCTTAAAGTCATTAAAATCAAATTCTTGAAAAAATTTCAATAACATAAGATTTTAAGGTGGATTTTAAAATTATTAGTTTAATACCACTAAATTTCATTAGATTTTTTAAAATACATGATTCAATAACATATGATTTGTGATTCTATAACAAATCCTTTAAAATGCCAAGTCCAATACACCCCCCTTAATCAAGGCTCTGTCTAAAATTTCGGTCGGGGATCTAAGGAGAATTTTAAATAATGTGGTTTTTAATACGAAAAAACCAAAATCTACAATTAAAATTGTAAAAATAGTAAATATATTCATAATAAAAACCAAATCCCAAGAAAAAAGAAAAGAGTCCAAAGAAAAGAACAATCAAACTCCGTTCACAAGGATGAATACTAACACGCTTGCATAAGCTAATCTATATATTGTTGATTAAAAAAAAAAAAAAAAAGGATGAATACTAACACACTTCACACTGTATTTTGTATAAGTGGGACTTCAACTTGCACAATGCAAGTTATTTAAAAATCCGAAAAAAATTCTTTTGATTAAGGGTAGAACATTATTCAAAGGTCATTGCATATTAAGTATGCATTACAAGTGGGTGTCTTTAAAACAATATCAGATTCTGATTTGATGGAATCCTTCAACGGTTCACAAATCACCTCTTCGAAGTTTGTTTTATAAAGAAAAAGATTAAAGAAGACATTCGAATATATTTAATCAAATGTGATGTGCTTTCGGACAATATCATCTGGGCCGTGTAATTTGGTGGAAGCATAGTTGCACACCCAACTTGGTTTCAGTTGGAATATGAATATATATATATGATAATGATGCCATATATAAAAATTTTATGCTCCGAGTTTCTTATTTCGAAACTCGTTTCGGAAATAAACTAATGGTTTATGTTGACAAACAATTAAAATCTCAAGAGCATATCGTAAGTTCAAATCATAAGGAGCATATGCTTTGACAAAAAAATAAAAATGCTACGTTTATAATTATTAATTGTTTCTTTATAAATGGACTAATTAATACTAAGACATACTAACATTTGCCAATAAAACAAAATAAGACATCACACTATCTATAATAATATTCTCGGAAAGTCCAAGACAAAACCCAAATTCTGATCTCGGTTATATAAGCCCAATTGAATGAACTCTGATCCCAATATCCAGTTGACCAAAAGACATATCTGTTGGAAAAAATCAAACACGTCATTAGTTCCAACGGCTTAATAATAGCTATACCACCGGAATATCCACAATTCCACCACATACAGTAATAAACTATTAATAACTGTATTATTGTAATCTCTCAAGCCACAAAATATTAGTAGTATATTTTATAATCATATATTATTAATCTTCGCTTAAGCGAACGGATTACAATAAATTTCAGAGTTTTCAGCATTTCTCGATTCCATACAATTTGGCTCTACGAACCAAAAAGAGTTATATAAGACGACGATGTCACGCTACAGCTCCACCATCCTCCTCGGTCTCATCCTCCTCACCACCGTTGCAATCGCTCTTGCCGTAAGTCACTTTCTTGCAAAATACGCACACAAATCATATATGACAAATCAATCGTTACAGTTTTGTTATTTAATTAGATGGACAATGACGAAGACATGTGCGTTTTCACGGTTTACATACGAACCGGTACGGCATGGAAAGCCGGTACAGACTCCGTCATGAGCCTCCGTCTTTACGACAGTTACGGCCGAGACGCGGTTCTATCCGATTTGGTGTCATGGGGAGGTTTAATGGGTCCATTTCATGACTATTTCGAGAGGGGCAATCTCGACATTTTCAGCGGTTTAGGTTCTTGTCTCTCAGGTCCGGTTTGTGCGATGAATTTGACATCCGATGGCTCTGGTGATCATCACGGTTGGTATTGCAATTACGTGGAAGTGACAATGAGTGAGAGTCGTCGAAGAAGTTGTTCTCAGGAGAAGTTTAAGGTGGAGCAATGGCTGGCTCGTGATGCCTCCCCGTATGAGCTGTCGGCGATTAGGAATCATTGTTCGGATTTGGTCAAGAATCCGCAAGTCGTTATTCCCACGATGTGAATGAGAGATTTATTTTTTTAATATTTTGAGGGTCAATGTAACACGATGTGATGTTTTCGTGCGTAGTTGAGATTTGTGTCCGCGTGCGACTCGTGTGTGTGAGTTTTATTAATAGAGAGAAAAATAAAGGAAAAATGTACAAGAGTGTTTAAACGACAGGGAATTTAAGGTTTTTTTACAGAGGATAAAGTTTGTAACATGGTTTTAGATATCGTATACACTAATTTTTTTGCCTCGAACTGTCTCGGAAACTAGTGGTTTCAATGATTCCGTCATCTTTTACGGCTGTGATAAATACTATTCAGATCTGAGTTTTCATCATGAGATTTTTGGACTTGTATCCTTTTTGATTAGGATTTCTGTAACACCCAGCTCCCGCGATTTGTTATTGAGCCAATTTGTTTTGAGATAATAATGGAAGCCCACTAAAGCCCAATAAGTTTATAAATGACAAAGAGGGTTTTTGAGGTGTGTAAATGCTCGTGTATAACTATGTATGTGCACATGTATCGCCGCCTGAGAGAACTGGAGCAAATCTCGTGAGGCTCAACCCTTAGCAACTCGGCTTCGTTTTGTCATCGCCTTGTTCATGTCTCATTCCATCGATCGTGTTGTGTTTCTCCATCACCATGGTGCCTTGATCTGGAGAAGAAGAGAAAGGAGAAGAAGGAACAGATGAGAGAGAATGACCTGGTTGTGATCAATGGAGAAAGAAAGAAGAAGAAAGAGACGAGGCGAGAGAAGAAACGGAGACGGAGGCGTGGACGTTGCGGAGGTGAAAGGATCATCGCCACCGTGAAAGAGAAACATTGGCAGAGTGAGATCTGGTTCTCTAAAGTAAGGGGAAGTGGAGATAAAGAGGATCAGAGAGCAGATGGGCAAAGCAAAAGAGAAAAGAAGAGAAGGGAAGAAGAAAAAGAAAGCAGTGAGAGTGCATCTTTGGAGGATCGCCAGCGCCGGCGATCACGTCGTTCAGGAAATCTAAGGGTACTGGAATAATCTCTACCAAGCTAAGAGTTCATTACCGCTGACGGATCGTTAATCGGAGTTAAACCGAAGAAGTTATTGACTTTTCTTTCTGACCAAGAAACAGCTACAAAATCTGCAACAGAATTGTGTGAAAACAAGTGTGCGCCTTGATGTTTTGTGACACAATTTCCCGACGATCTAGAAGGAATTAGGAGTCGAATAAGATGTCTATGGAAATAACTTGTTGCGAGGAATCTACTGGAGTTTACGGCTTCACAATCCGAGTTAAGCTCCATCCGGAAAGTGTGTTCAAGGTTGGCCCAGAATCATCTCAAGTGCAGAAATTCAGAGATCGGATCTGATGCAGCATATTCAAGAGAACTTGGGGAACTAATTTCTTGTCCGATCTTGCTGAAACTTAGTGAATATCCTCAAGGCACTGCAGGCTCAATATTCAACGGTAGGATTGCAAAGTGAACGGTTAGTTTTAAAGTTATTAATATGCTTCTGAGACAGAGTTTTATGGAGTATATTGTGACGAGTTGAATTTCTTTGGATGGGCAAATGAGCTCGGTTTGAGCTGAAACTTGGTAGGAGAATTTAGGACTCATGAAGATAAGTTTTGGTTGATGGAGAACCAAGTTGGAGTTCTAGATTATGGGGAAAGAGAGCAAGTTGTTCAAGATCATCAAGTGGCTAAGGTGAGGGTGGTATTTGCGAAACATGGAGTTCTTTTCTCTTGTTATGCTTCTTGATGCTTGACATATATGCTTAGATCTGATTGCATAGTTATTATGTGTTGTATGATTTGTTGATTGTTGAGTTAATGTTTGTTTTAAGTATGACGATGATGTTTGATAATATTATGATATATGGATGATATAAGTATAAGTATGATATATGTATGAATGTATTTATGTATGATATATATATGGACTGTGATGGGCCGACGGGTTAGCATGCATGCCAAGAACAGCTGACGAGCCCAGGTATGGGAGTGACTGAGCCACGAGGGCCGGTTTCCACTCAGGAGGTTTAGTCATCACGAGGATGATTAGACCTCAGTCAGGATGTATGTATGTATTATATAAGTATGTATTTGTATGAATGATGTGAATGAGTTTCATGTATGTGTTAGTAAGTAAGACATTGTATGATTGCTAGTGTTTAAGTTTATATGTTTTGTTGATGGTTGTATAGCTTTAGAAAATGTTCTATGTTTCAGTGGACAAAATTGATCTCCTCACTGGGTAAACTTGTTTACTCACCCCTTTTTCCCTTTTTCCTTGAGGTTATTGTGTGCAAGAGTTATGGTTCAAAGTTTTTATTGATTGGAGATTTTAAAGAAAGTATTTTGGCGAGACCGGATGAATAACACGCTGTCTTGGCCTGTGTGGCGGGACGGGTGTCACAATTTCCGGCATGATCATTTGTTGTGGTTCCATTGTTGTGTAGCTACGTATGTAACACACTGATCGAAAACTACTTTTGTTGGTTCCGTGCTAATGGATGGATTTTGTGTCCCTAACAAAGTCTTGATTTCGTGTAGGTGCATAATGTTTCTCCTTTTTTTTATATGTTTTCATAACTATTTATTTGATTAATATGCTGATCACTATCTCCCGACTGTTTGAAATTTGTAGTCAGGTTCTGTTCATTGTTGTTCACTTGTTCTCATGCATATATAAGAAAGAGAAATTTAGTACATTTTCATTTCATTTTTGGCTTTGATTCAGCTGGATGCCTGGTTTTTTTGGTTAGTTGTCTCATTAATTCGTCTTTATTTAAAGGGTGCTATGATATTGTACGATTAACTACCAGTTGTGTGCTCCTTTTTATTGTCACATAAATACACAATATTAATGGTGCAGCTGAAATATCTGTTTTTGAATCAGTTTTATGGTCTAACCGATGTTTTTGTTAATGTAGAGCCGTAGCAGCAAAAAGCAAAGAAAAAAAAATGGTAGAAACGCGTTCTCAACGTCGCAGGAGAGTGACATGGGATGCAGTAGAATCTGCCCATGGTGTCTTTATTGATATCCTGTCACAGAGTTCAGAGAGGTCAATCCGTTCATTTTAAAGGGTGAGCAAATACTGGCACGACTCAATTAGCAATAAATACTGTGCTAAGATGCACTTATCTCAATCCAGAAAGAAACCCTCATACATAGCTTGTCCTAGGATAGATACAACTATGGAGTTGTACTTGTTGAACCCAGGGATTTGCGAGTTTCAACACCTCGCAACAGTAGATCCCTCTTAAAGAAGCGCTGATCACTCCATGTATATAAAGATGAGATAATATACATGGAGTGCTCAACGCTTCTTTGAGAGGGATCTACTGTAGCGAGGTGTTGAAACTCGCAAATCCCTGGTTTCAACAAGTACAACTCCATAGTTTTATCCATCCTAGGACAAGCTATGTATGAGGGTTTCTTTCTGGATTGAGATAAGTGCATTTTATCACAATATTTATTGCTAATTGAGCCGTGCCAGTATTTGCTCACCCTTTTAAATGAACGGATTGACCTCACTGAACTCCGTGACAAGATGTCAATAAAGACACCCTGGGCAGATTCTACCGCATCCCATGTCAATCTCCTGCGACGTTAAGAACGAGTTTGTACCATTTTTTTTTATTGTTTTTTTGCTTTTTGTTGCTACGGCTTTGCATTAACAAAAACATCGGTTAGACCATAAAACTGATTCAAAAACATGTATTTCAGCTGCACCATGAATATTGTGTATTTATGTGACAATAAAAAGGAGCACACAACTGCTAGTTAATTGTACAATATCATAGCACCCTTTAAATAAAGACAAATTAACGAGACAACTAACCAAAAAAACCAGACACCCAGCTGAACCGAAGCCAAACATAAAATAAAAATGTACTAAATTTCTCTTTCTTATATATGCATGAGAACAAGTGAACAACAATGAATAGAACCTGACTACAAATTCCAAATAGTCGGGAGATAATGATCAACATATTAATCAAATAAATAGTTGTGAGAACAGATCAAAAAAATGAGAAACATTATGCACCTACCCGAAATCAAGACTTTGTTATGGACGCAAAATCCATCCATTAGCATGGAACCAAAAAAAGTAGTTTTCGATCAATGTGTTACCTACGTAGTTACACAACAATTGAAACCACAACAAATGATCATGCCAGAAATCCTAATCAAAAAGGATACAAGTCCAAAAATCTCATGATGAAAACTTAGATCTGATAGTATTTATCACAACCGTAAAAAATGACGGAATTATCGAGACCTCTACTTTTCGAGACAGTTCGAGGCAAAAAATTAGTGTATACGATATCTAAAACCATGTTACAAACTTATCCTCTGTAAAAAAAACCTTAAATTCCCTGTGGGCTGAACACAAACCCTAATATCTAAAACCGTGTTTAAACTTCAATAATAGTGACATCTGAATCTGATGATATAATATGGGTCTCAAGTAGCCCATCTTAAATGGGCTTATTGGTCATGGTTCACTGGCCTGTTACTTGGAATCGAACTCCGGTGCACAGACCAGTGGTGGCTGTATCCACTTGCCGAAACTTTTGCTCCGATCGCCCAATAGGTAATTAACATTCGACAAAGGGAAAATTTTGATTTTTTAATCATGGACAAATTTTTGTTTCTTTAAAGCTAAATACAGCTTTCACCACATCTCATTTCTATACAAACAGTTTAAACCAAACCCAAGAAAGTATAATAAAATTTAAAGAATTCACACAATTCATTTAAGTATCCTTCGCCGGCCCAAAAAGAAAATCAAACAAGGAATTTTCCGGCGGTGTTTTTCTCAATCCATATAGTCCGCACGGTGGTTTTTAATCCCCGGAAAATTTCTCAAGAGTCTTGTCCACGGCGTTTGTTGAGTTGTTGTTGAGCCTCCGATAATCCTCTTGTAACTTGCTCATCCTCCGGTGTCTCTTTTTTCAATATCTCATAGTCTCCCACCGCCAATTCCCACCTTCCGATCTGCAACCGTAAATTACATATAATTACAAAAAGTTCCCAAATTTCTTATTAGTTTCAAATTGGCCCCACTAGTTTTTGTTGTTACCTTGGAGTTACAATCGGCTCTTCTGAGTCGAGCCTTGCCGTATCCCGGCCGTACGGAGAGCGCCGCCGTGCAATCCTCAATACATTTATCGAATTGACCCAATTTTGACCGGCATGCTGCTCGGTTGCAGAGCAAAACGGAATTTCGCGGATCGTGGTCTAATCCCTCGCCGTAAGCGGCGCACGCCTCCTGGAACCGCCCGGCTTTGAACAACTCGTTACCTCTGAATCGAGCTTCGGTCACGGCCTGTGCCCGCCGTGAAACCATGATCACCTCCCGGTTATTCCCGTCCAGCTTGCCGGCGCGTTGGATCGCCTCCACCGCCTCGTCGAATCTGATATAATTAAATATTAAACCGGAGTTTTTAAATTGAAGACCCGTACATAACTCTCTACCGGGGTTTACCAATAAAATCAGTAGAGAAACCGGGATTTCAAATGAGCTTATATAACCATAGTATTATCAGGTTATTACAAGAAAACCAAAAATTGTGACAGTAAACCGATACATCAAATGTGAGACCAGTACATGATCTATAGATTCTATACCACGTTGTTAAAACAAGAATTGTGATATATTACCGGAAATGTCAAAGAACGGTATATAGTCTATACCGGGTGATATAATAAACCAAGAATTGTAAAGAGGAACAAAACAAACAAACCTGCCAGAGGCCAAGTGAACTTGAGCACGGACGACCAAGAAACCTGCATAACCGACGGGTCCATAGTACCTAGTACTGGCATCCACATCGAAAATCGGACATCTAGACAAAGCTTCATCGGCCTCTTGATGTCTATGCGTCTTCAACAAAGCTTCTGCTTGCAATGCATAGACCTGAGGGGCAGCATCAGCTCCTGAAGAGATTGTGTTTTTTGTCTCTGTAATCAAACCATTCCAATCTCGTAATCTCTTAGCTTCTGTGCACTTGTTGAGATGTGTTTGAACGGTCTTCGCCTTTGCAATGTCTTCACGATCCGCCTCAGGACCCGAATGCTTGAAATGATATATAGATTTCTCCACTTCTCCTAACCTACAAAAATTTATGAAATGTTTATAAAGTTTATAAGAAAAAAGTTTGATTTGTGAGGTTTTTAGATTACCTGAGGTACAAGTTACCCAACCGATGATGTGCTCTATGGTAATGAGGCTCAATTCTGATTGCTTCTCTGCATTCGAAAACCGCATCAAGAATTCTCCCGAGTGCGGTTAAAGCCGCGCTCTTGTTGCTACGATAGGCAGCTTTGTTGGGATCAATCGCAATGGCTGCATCATACAATGCCAGCGCCTCTGCAAAATTCCCGTTCTTGTAATCTTCATTCCCCATGATCTTCAACGTTTCCGGATCCATCCTTGTTGAGATTGCTCTACACAAAGATCCTGATTGATCTTGACTCTTTGTTGTCGTCACTTTTGCAGCCGCCACCCCTGTCCTCTTCACGCCATATCCATTGTTATTACCGTAATTTGCACCCGCCGTTACTGGTCCAGTCTGATTCAAATTGCCAAGATTACCATATAACATGACATTGCTAGAAGATGCACGAACCAATCCACTTGTTCCTCTTGCTTTCTGGTGATCGGTGATCATGCTTTCAAGCTCACCCGACAAACCAATGGCTTCTCTCGGCACTTTCCTCTGTCCTCCTCGATATGGATCAACGCTATTACTATTGTTGTTATAACTACTCCGTTGTTGTTGTTGATGATTATCGTAACTCCCTAATTGATGGTTATTAGGGTACTGATTCGATGAGGGTTTTGATGGTACTACGGATCTCTGGTTCTGATTTTGTTGGTTCCGGATCTTGTTATTCTGGATTGGCTCGGCGGAAACCTTCTGATCATCACGAGGCTTCTTTAACTCGGTGCCAGGAGATTTAGTGAATTGAATATTGCTGGTGGCGGTTGCAGCCGTAGATGTGCTTTTCTGGCTACCATTATCGCCCGAGGTAGATTTCTTGGACCACAAGCCACGCCTACCAAACATTACACTCAATAAACCACAGCCAGATCTTCTCTCCGTCGCCGCGGCCGCCGTGTTCTCCTCCATCTTAAGAACCGGCCTGAGAATTAGAAAACCCTCTCCCTCCCAAAGAACAAATCAATATTCAGAAATAAAAGACGAATAAGAAGAAGATGATGGTTAAATTTGAAACACAGAGATCAATGACGATGAGAAGAGAGAGATCTCATGTTTTAAAAGGAGGAATAGAGGAGAAAGGTGTGATTAGGCTTTTCTCGGCCGGACGGTAAAGAGGAACGAAGATTCTTCCGTTTCGTGTTTTGTATTGGTGTCATTAATTTTATATTATGTGTCATTATGATTTTTGGTTTTACTATGGAAATGAAAAAATAAGGGATTACTAATAATTAGGTGAAAAAAGAAAGAAAAAGAAACGACTGGAATATATGTTTATGTATTTTGTTATTCGATGTCAAAATGAGTTGGTGGTGAGTTTGAAATTGATGCCAATTCATGAATGGTTAATTCATTACCTCTATTCTGTTTGTTTTTTTTTGGTTATTTGATTATAATTTTCTTTAAAAAAATATTATGGTTGTTGCCTGCTGACTCGGTCGTGTAAGAGAGAGAAGGAATATTTAGAAAGAAGGTGGGCGATTTGTCCGTATATTAATCCGTGTTTTTCTCCAATTGATTCTATATTTAGCTTAGATGATTTAATGGAGAGCACGTATTTTCCTTTTATGTAACAAAGCGTGTTTGATGATCTTTTCTAAAAAGTTATATCAAGGAAAGGAGTAGAGAGACAACAAAAAAAGAAAGGAGTAGAGAGACACGTATTACAGCATTAATTCTTATTGCAATGCCTATCCAGGGCAGAGAGAAAGCTTTTACATATATGACCGCTCCGGTCCGGTCGTAGTCATGCTGTTCTCTCGACCGGATCTGAGAACAAATGCGTAGACTTCATTTTCAAAATGGCACTAGCTGGATTAAGTCCTTTAGGACAAGTAGCCGTACAGTTCTTGATTGCTCTGCATCTATATACTTTGGTTTCATTCTCTGTTATCGCCTGTAATCTCTCTTGTCTAAACTCATCGCGGCTGCATTTAAACGAAAACAAAAAAAAACACCCTGATCTTAAAGACAAGCATATAATTAAAACCATTGATCATATTCAGTTTTTTTACCTGTCGCTGATCCAACGATACGCTTGTAGTAAAGCCGCGGGTCCTGGAAACTCCTCGGGGTTCCACCAGTAAGAAGGACACGATGTGGTACAACACGCGCACAATATGCATTCGTATAACCCGTCTAGTTTCTTCCGGTCTTTTGGTGACTGCCGGTGTTCGCGTCCGTCTTTTGGAGGCTTCCTCGTCTTTAACCATGGCTCCATTGATCTTCAATTTCAAAGACACAACACAACAGAATATAGTCCCACATGAATATGATTCAAACATTTCGTGATTTCGCAACCAAAATCAAAGGTGTGCTATGCTGCAATTGTTCACTTAAAAATCCAATTTTACCTGCCTATATTTAATTCGCCAGTCCATATTGCATATTTTTTGTTTTCACATCGTATATACTTGTTCGAAGCCAGAATATCAAAAGACTGAGAAATCAATAAGGGATTAAAGAAGGTAGATAGCTTCACTTACTTGTATTGTTGGTAAAAATTAGTGAGGTCGACGACTAGGTCTTTGATGACGTACATGTGAGGTAATGGAGTGATTATGGTGGGCTTCGACGTGTTGGGGTTTATGGGTTTAAGACATGCGACAGTATTAGTACCGTCGATGTTCATCGAGCAAGATCCACATATCCCTTCTCTACATGATCTTCTATAACTCAAACTCGCATCTTCCTCTGCTTTTATCTTTTGCAACACGTCCAAAACCTGTTGCAGCACATGATCATGTTAGACAAACAAAAGCTCTTCAAAAAATTTAAGACTAATCATATGGAACTTAATCAACCATTTTTAGTTAATTAATTGTTACCATGGGACCACAAGAGGATAGATCAACAAAGAAAGATTGAAGATATGGTTTAGAGTTAGGCTTATCAGGATTCCATCTGTAAATCTTGAACTCCTTCTTAACTGCTTTGTGCTGGCCTGTTGAATTTCAATGGATATAATTTGAAATAACTACTGCTTCTTTTAAAATAACTACTGGCTGTTATATTTTGCATTACTCATACCTTCTTTGTCTTTTGTTATTTCATGGGACTTTATAGTATCTTTGGATAAATCTTGAGCCGCTTTATGGCCTTTTAAGATCGGAAAATCTCCACCGCCGCTTAGAGTACTGCTCAAACGTACTTTCTCCGCCACTGGATTGCAGAGTCTCCGTCGCAACAACCGCAAGACAGCTGTCGACATTCTCTGTTGATGCGTTTGGAATTCATTTTCGTCAAAATCTTTTGTGAGAAAGCAAGGAGAGAGACATGTGCATGGCGGCGACACGTGGACAGCATAGAGGATGTATTTCTGTGGCACGTGTGCGATAACGTGTTCAAATACAAATCTTAGATTACGTCATTAAGGCCCATATTAAGCCCAGTCTTTCTCTTAATTCAGGCTTCGAGGACCGGGTCTCGTATCGGGTCGGGTCAAAACGTGGTCCTCTTTTAACTCTTAAAGAAAACCGTTCCTTGAGGATTTTTTGTTTTTTTTTTGTTAACTCGTTCCTTGAGGATTTTGACAAATAGGTCTTTGTTGTGTTTGTTTGAAAAACAGGAGCATTGTTCAATTGCATTGGATCGTGAGCTTTCTTATAAACAAAACCAGACAAATATTGCAACAGAAAAGTCAACGATCCAATAACCTGAAAGAGAGGTGCCGCGTGGCCATGTCTCTTTGTCTGGAGCAGGACCACCATTGACCAATGGCACACATCCTTCTTCTCATTGAATAACTATTTTGTTGAATGCTCTGCTTGTTTGAATTTCATCTTACATATGAAAACTTCGAATGGATAATTGGATATTGATATTGGCGTTATTCCACACTTGTATTTATTTTAGTTAGCCTATTACTATTGTATAGCAGAATATTGTTTACTACTTTCTGTAGAATCCTTAATTCTAAGGATATTATTTCAATTATGATTTGATTATGTTTCTTCTTAATTGCAAAATTGTTATAATGTTTTTTATGGGAAAGTCTTGATAAAGTGGGAATTT
>OVAQ01000537.1:0-30018 GCA_900406345.1 Erysimum cheiri
ATAGCAAAATGGCGGATACAGCTAGAACAACCCATCACGATATCATCGGCCGAGACCGAGACCAGTACCCACTGATTGGCCGAGACCGAGACCAGTACGGCCAGTACCAGATATCGGGACGAGGATCAGACTACTCCAAGTCTAGGCAGATTGCTAAAGCTGCTACTGCAGTCACCGCTGGTGGCTCCCTACTTGTCCTCTCCAGCCTCACCCTCGTTGGAACAGTCATAGCTTTGACTGTTGCAACTCCTCTGCTTGTCATCTTTAGCCCAATCCTCGTCCCGGCTCTCATAACCGTCGCACTGCTCATCACCGGCTTTCTCTCCTCTGGTGGATTTGGCATTGCAGCTATAACCGTCTTCTCTTGGATCTACAAGTATGTACACATTTATCATCTAATTCCATTTTGTAAAATTTGTGTGCATGCATGTGTTGGGCCAGTAACCTTGGATCAATTTTGTCTGCATTCTATATAAATTAAATGCCGCACTAAATTGCAACTTCTAGGGGAAGTGACCTTGGAGGCCGCTTCTAGGGTAGCAAAGAGATTCAATATTTGAAATATGGCTCCTAATTCCTTACATGTTTCAAAGAAGAATTGGGTCCTAAATTGCACCATTTTTTGGTTAGTTTATCGTGGATCTTGTGCAAAAGCAGACTTTGCACAAGTCGGTTTGGATCATTAGGTTAATTAAATACAAGATTTAACCTGTCTAGCTTGTTTTTTTCTAATATGAACCTTTCTAGCTTATTGTACGTATATGCGTATAATATGATGCTTGTGCGATTGTGAATAGGTACGCAACTGGAGAGCACCCACAAGGGTCAGATAGGTTGGACAGTGCAAGAATGAAGCTGGGAACCAAGGCTCAGGATCTGAAAGACAGAGCTCAGTACTACGGACAGCAACATACAGGTGGTGAACATGACCGTGACCGTACCCGTGGTACTCAGCACACCACTACTTAAATTACCCTACTGCCATAGTCACAGTCCAATAACTCCGATGTCGGGGAGTCAAGTTTATGAGGAATAAGGTGTTTAGAATTTGATCAGGGGAGATAATAAAAGCCGATATCGAGTTTCTTATCTTTTTATTTATAAGTAATGTTTAATGTGTGTTTCTATTGTCAAATGGTACCATGTTTTTTTCTTTCCTTTTGTTCTCTTTATTTGTCTTTGTAAACCTTATGTTGTACGTTCTTTTGTTTGTTTGTAAGTGGAGACGTCTATATGGTAAAGGTCTTGTTTCGTTAAACTCATGTTTGATCTTTCTTCTTCTACTTTTGACCTTTTGTTGTATTATAGGTCATTTATTATCATTCATCAATTGGATGTTCATAACCTTATAGAGCGGCATCTGAAATTAGTTCTAATTGAATGAAGTTAACCGAATTCAAACAAAAAAAATTCCAAATGACTAAATGAGCACGAAAAAGAATGAAAATATGGAAACTTATGTAATATTCAATTTTAGAATATAGCATGTATTGTAATTGAAAAGATGTTACACTGGTTATAAGCGAAAATAATTTACTTTTAAAATGTGCATAGTACTTTTTGTTGCCAGCAAAGAATACGATATTGGGTCGAACTGATTCTATTTGATTCCTCAAGCATTAAAAGCATTTTAAGCTATAAATTTGAAGATTCAAACTGATGCAGTCATTAGTACATATATATATATAGCAACCAGTTACATGGAAACCCAAACTTAAAAAACAGTAGGTTGCTCCATCAGTCACCTGAATTGCCTCCGATTAATCGAATTAGACTTCAGGGGATATAATACATTGGATTTGGAAGTTTGAAGGACCTTTCTGACATTGAAGCACCCAACAAATCACTCCATTGGTCACCTGAATTGCCTCTGATCCTATACCCTTCTTTCACCATCTCATCCCTCTTCTCTGACTTGTATATGGTCGCTGTTTTGTGGTCCTCATCCAACGATCTGTTGCATTAAACAAGTAAATGAAAGCCCCTCGGTCATTCCAAATCCAAGATAAACCATGACCAGCATCAAGAACTGGATACAAACTTATGAGCTACATTGTTGAGCATGGTGTACCTGAGAATAAGCTTGTCCCAGTTATGGAAACCAGCATTGCGCAGGTTTTCGACAGTGACAACCCTGTGGTTCTCTCTTCGCCCTGTAAGCAAGATAATTTTGTACCCCAAATCTTTAACCTTGCGGTAAAGTTTCAAGCTTGGTGCTATGGCAGGTGCTATCCCTTGCTCCACCCACTTATCAAACTTCGTATGATCAAAAGCTTCCAACCTGCAAATTCCCAAAACAGAACACACATACTGGTAAATAGGTAATTCAGTCAAAGAACACAGATTCACATTTGACAATTACTATATATATATATCAGTTGTGTCCTGTTGTAATTTCTCCAGACAAAAAAGCAAAGAAAAAGACAGACAACAACACATATCTCAAATCTTAACTCTTTCGACTCTATAAAAGACAAATTCATCTATTCAATTATCAAGAACCCAATTTTTTTAAGGAATAAAAAGTTTGAGATAAATTACCCAAAGCCGTGTTCCATATAATACGGAAGATTGGACAATAACGTCTCATCAATATCGAAAATCCAAATATCTTTGCCGTCACCGTTAAACTCGAAGCTGCTAGCAAAAACCTTAGCTTCTTCGGAGACTCTCTCCAAGTCGACGACGTAACCTTCACCCATGAGGTAATCCTTCACGTAATCGGCGCATTCCACAGGAATGGTTTGCCATGGAGCGAGATTGTTCGTCTCCGCCGCGAATCTCCAGCTGGTGCAATGAAGATCGACATTGTCGTCGACGCTCTTGAGCTGGGTCTCAAAGATCAAAGGTCGTGGAAGAAGGTACGAGCTGGAGTTTTCTTTGGAAAACGCGAGAGGTAACAAAGCAAACACAAGGAGCTTCACAAAGATCCTCATTGTATAATCCCACAAAGTTAACGAATCGAATCGATCAAAACGAGCCCAGAGAGAAAGAAAAAGAAAAAAAGGTGAAACCTTTGCAATTGGGTCTTGAGGATTCAGGAATCTAATAAGATTTCGAAAAACTCAGGACATCAAAAAAAAAGAGAAGAGGAGAATTTCACATTCTCCAATTATGAGAAGTTGGAATATAGGAACCCTATAAACAGTAAACCTTCCCCCACGAGTCCTTTTTTTCAATGGAGATATGATGAGGATTATCGGAGACAGGTTCTGTTTCCTTTTGGGTAATGGAGGAACCCAGAGACCCAAAAGACCCAAAAGACCAAAGAAAAAACAAAAGAAAAGAAAATTAAGAAGACAATGGTTTCGTGTTCCGATTTGGAGGCAAATTAACGGCTGGATCCGAATATTCCTAAAGTTGTAATAAAGAACTTATTGATACCATTCTGAATCAAAATAAGACCATACATAATAATACCATTACAGTTTATACATCCATGCAATTATATGTACAATTTTAGTGTTCATGATATAAACCGAACCCACAAAAACGTGCATTTTTTTAAAAAAGGAAAAAATTTGGAAAGCCGAAAATTATAGAACAAACTGATTCCTAATTAAAAAAAAAAAGACAAAAAATTTAATAAAACTTCTCCAATACCTTTCTTCAGCAAAATCGCTTGAAAGAAATTCATAATCACAAAGCAAAATCGCTTGAAAGAAAGAAAAAAAAAAGAGAGAAATTAACAAATGTGGAGAAGGAAGGGACGCTACACTGTAGTCTAGACAGACCTCCACTCCATGATGGCTGTGTAAAGAGTATAGTTGGGCAAAAGGTTCTTGCTACGTAATGGTGAATCCGTCATCGGCGACGTGTCATGCTCCTCAAGCCACTCCTCTATCGCACGACGGTCATATGTGTATCCGTCAGCTGCAACGCACGGCTCGTTCATCACGTCCTGCATCATATACACAAGCTCTCTCACATATTCATCTCTAACCAATTGCTTCAATTGCAAGTAACAAATGATGTAAAGAACAAGGTTTACCTTAAGTAATGGGCAGATAAAATGAGTGGGTGGCTGTGTCGGCACCCCGGAAAGTGAGTTCCTTGCCTTTTCAGCTATTTTCTTCAGGCCCTCGAGCGCCGGAAGAATCTGATCTTTCAAATCAGGCCTATCTTTTCCGCGTAGCTCTGTACAACATAAAGCTAGTGCAGTCAATTCCCGGGTTTCTTCAATCGGCCAGTTTCCCGCTTTCTGATCTAAGATCTTGAGAAACTCATCATTACTATCCATTGCACTCTCAACGAAATGTGCCAATGCAATAGCCGGTTTTGCTGTCAGAAGCTGAAGAACTATCATTCCAAAGGAATAGACATCTGATTTCGATGATATCATTCCCGTGCGTTGATATTCTGGATCAATATAGCATAATGTTCCTACGGGGCTTGTTTGTTTGTATATAGTGAATTTAGTCGATAAAGGATCCACTTGAACCATCGTTGAGAGTCCGACGTCTCCAACTTTGCTGACAAAGTTGTGATCAAGTAGGATGTTTGCGGGTTTCAAATCACGGTGAATGATCGGTTTAGGCTTTGATTTGTGGAGGAAGACAAGAGCCGCTGCAACTTCCCAAGCTATCCTAAACCGCTCAAACCACGGGAGTGGTGGACTGTTGTTGACCTGGAACAGTCTGTCCTCCAAGCTACCGTTTTCCATGTACTCATAAACTAAAGCTCCTTGCTCTGGGCAAGCTCCTAGAAGCATAACCAAGTGTGGGTGCCGAATCTTGCTCAAGATTTCAAGCTGCAAAATAGAGAGACAAGGAGATAAATGTAGCTTCTTAGAACAGAGAAGACTTTTCCACAAGAAACCGAAATGCCTTAAATTGACTGTTCAAGCCTACTTCCATACCTCTTGCTGGAATTGTCTGGACAGACTACTTTCAGCAGAATGCAAAACTTTGACAGCTGCGGTTGTATGATGCAGATTACATTTGTAAACAGCTCCGTAAGCTCCCATTCCGATCTTCATCTCTTCTGAGAACGATGAAGTGGCCGCCATAATTTCTTCCCAAGTGAAGTGCTGGTATTGCAGCTGAGGAGACCCGAGAGTGCCCTCGAGCTTCTCTTTCTCTTTAGTATCACGTGCAGATTTCCTCTCGGCTTCTCTTCTCTGCGCAATTTCTCGCTCCGCTCTTTCTCTCATGCTCTCTGCATCTCTCCTTGCCTTCTCAAAATTTTGCTTTTCCTTCTCTGCCAACTCTCGAGCTTCGTACTCCTTCAGCTTTAGCTCTTCAAGCTTTATGGCTTCTTCTAACCGACGTTGGTTAAGCTCACCAAGCTGAAACATTTTCAAAAAAGTATTGAGCACAGTTTAATAAGTTTCATCAAATGCAAAGATATATGAGATTATGCGGCCTTCACCTTTCGAGAAGCATCAAAGGTTTCGGTTTGAGCCACAGCATACATTTCTTGAACGTGTCTAAGCTCAGCTCTCAACTTCTCAATCTCAAAGTTTAGATTTACCTGAACAATGAACCTTATATTATTTTGATTCACAAGACAATGTTGAAAGAATCGGGGAAAAAAAAAACAACAACTCCACTTTAATACCTGATTGTCTGTATAAGATTGTTCACTTAGAGCATCAGACATGTTGGAAGCTTGTTGAGAAGCCCGAGAGTGAGTAGTATCGACCACCATGCCAGTCCAACTAAACCTACTACCAGCATTCCCATAATCACGGTTGCTAGAAGAAGAACTCATAGCTTCTTTTCTCTCCTCATAATCTCTAAGCCGAGGAGTCCAACGTAATGTAGTATCAGTGCTGCTTCTATTGATACTTGAAACATCTTTAGCTTCATCTGCATCCAAAGACATGCACCTAGTTTCATCTGAGCCAACTGAACTCGTTTCCATTGGAACTGATGCTTGTCTTGCAATTGTAGGGAACTGTTGCAATCTCCTGACCGGAAGGGATAGAGCACGAGATTGAGAGTCGCGCCCACTTGACATTACATCTGTTGAATCTGGAAGAGAAATGGGGTAGCAAAATTAGACCTACACACCATTTTTGGTAGAATAGTCACACAAATACATTGATGAGTCGTGGACCTGAGGTGGGACCGGAAGAACCGCTGGAGGAATCAGTTCTTTCGCTACCATCATCTCTTATAGTTGCGTTTCCGTCTGAGTCTGATGGTCGGACGCATGACAGTTTTCCTTTTGAAACAACATATACTGTACAAAAGTTTGGCATCAAAGCTGATATCGCGGAGCACATATCAGTTCTCCTGGAATTTTCAAAACAGATTCATTGGTACAAGAAACCAAAAAGAACAAAAGGTATAAAGCTAGCAGCACGGTGGTAAGGTACCTTGAGAAAAAACTACGGGATGAGCGTCCAATGACAAGTCTCTCTATTGATTCCCGAGTAACTTCTTCAGCTATCGCAGCTGCTGCATTATCTGATTCGATCACAAGAACTTCTACTGCAACCTTTCGGGTAAGGTAATTCAATGAGTTGATGAAAATTTCAGGTTTTGCTCTTTGAGTACAAAAACAGAAAAGCATAAGATATCTGGTAAAGACAATACCTTTCTCCGTACGAACATTTTTGTAAAAGGTTTAAGCATTTCTTCAGACTGCCACAGTATTTCCTGTCTATATGCAGTTACAACATCATCTCGTACCTCGGAAATAGGGATTGCATTCCCCACTTAAGAAGGAGCAAGAAATGGACATGAGGCTTTAATCAGTTACAATAAAGTCTCAGTTTTCTTTTTACACAATGTGTACCAAATAGAAATAAGGGAAAACACAAGAAGTCCTCATGAATGCAAGATACAAACAAAAGATAGGAGTCTTAGTTGGAGCTTTACTTGGTGTAGGTACAGAAGTAATCCTTGGATGGATGTGAAGTAGCTTGAAGGCAACATTTCCTTCAGGAGCAAATTTTTCGAGCGCCCATGTAACTACATTTTTGTTTTTACTGCTCCCACTAAGAGCAACGAAGACAGTATGTGATGAAGGAGGAGGGGGAGGAGGAAGCGCAAGATTGTCTGGTGATCTACTCATTGTCTATTCTTTTTTCTTGCTGTTGCTTTTGCCCTGCACACTACAACTATTTCAGACACTGCAAAACAAAGTCCTGAAAAGGGTGTTTGTTCCTAAAATAGAGACAAAACATGAACAAATGACAAGATCTTGAAGTCAAATGAGGTGTAACAACCAAAAGTTTAATAGTCAAATGTCTCCGAGTTATGCGTAAGGATCATAAATCAACACCAAAAGACTATAGAAACTTAATAGAGAGCTTCTTGTAAGTCAGATAAATCAACTTTTTTCAACCTTTAGCACAACGCAATTTGCATTGCAGAGAGTTCGCAAGAGTATGAAACATCATTTAACCAAGTCAATCAACGGGACTATCTTCAGGGCACAGATTCAAAGATTTGAGCTCGTAACCATAACTAAAGGGTAAATAAAACAGGAAACCGAGAAATTGAACCAACCTGGGAAATAAAGGATGAGACTTTAGTCAAACCCAAGACAGAAATGGGGAGATGATGAAGATTCTGCCTCTTATCTCGAACTTGGGAAAGAAATGGTGGAAGCTTCCATGTTACAGAGCAATCAATGGCAGAAGAAAAAAGAAAAGTGCAGCCGAGGAAGAAGACCCACGTTCGTGCTCCTAGTCTCGGATACAATCAATGGCTTCTTATAATCAGAGAATCTTATAAAGATTTGAAAACAAGAATTGAAAATAATAAGAAAATGAGACAAGTTGGTCATGTTAATCGTCAAAGGATCACTCCTGGGTATATACTCTTTTGTTCTCCTCTGAATTTTCTGCATTATCAAGAGTGACAGAGGGAGTGTGTGTCTAAAACTATCAACTTTTCTCTAACCTTAGACCTTCGCTACTTGTTTAATCCTGTTTTATCTCTTATTTCCTAATTATTTGGTATTAATTACATTCCTCAACGCCATTGTTAAACACTTAATATTATTGTATTTGTTTCTTCTCCTTAGTTGCACGCATGACCTATCCCTTCCTCACGTCGTTTTGTCTCCTCTTCAGGCTTGCATATGACTAAACACTGTAAATAAACTTATAGAGTGTCAATTTTCTTAAAACTTAGTTAAGAAATTTAAAAAAAATTGTTTGGTCTAAAAAAAGAAAAGAGAAAATTATTTACAAGAACTCCAAACTACAATATATTCTTTGATTAAGATGAAATGAGGGAAAGAAGGAGAGTTGTTTCAATGGGTAACCCTCAAAATTACTTTTAACTTGCTAGAAAACCTTACATGTGCTCAGAAAAACATGCGCTTGTGGACTTCAATTGGGCTTCTCGTGTGACACAGGTATGGACTTCAATTGGGCTTCTCCTTTTATTTTACTTTTGGTCAAATGGGGCTTCTCATGTGGTACAATTATATGCTTTAACATGTTTTCCACGCCAAAATCTTCATCCCCTCTCTGATTAGGACATAGTATTGAAATAGCTTTTGAAAACATTATTTCAAATATTAGATATCTTAATAAAAATTAAAATGCTGTGAAAAAAAAAATAATAATAATAAAAATTAAAATGTATTCTATTTTCTTATGTTGTTACTCCCTTTTCCGTACGAAATGATTTCTGACTTTCAAATTGGATTTGGAGTTTTCATGCTATTGAGTGTAATATTGTTATTACTATTGTGTATTTTGGATTGGAACCACCCTATGATCAGGTCAAATATCATTGTTTTTTATTTTCTTCATCCACGTTTTGTTTGTTGCAAAACAAAAGAAACAAGCTAAACAAAAAATGTAAGAACATACATCAATATCATTTTGTATTAAATAATAATCTTTATTTATGCATAACGGAACAAAAAATATTCTAACTATTTTGTTAACACAAACAAAATACTCCACCAACATACTGTATGTTATAATAACAAAAAAAAATAACTGGATAAATGACATCAGCAATGATGATGTTTTTTTTTTTTTTTTTTTTTTTTTTCCCCAAAANAAAGATGATGTATTTTAATATTTTTTTTAATAAGAAATCAGCAAATGGGTATCTCTTACGAGTTAAGATTGCATTTTTTTTTTTTTTTGCGTCAAAATCTTCTGTTAATACATGAAGTCGAGTTTTACATCTTTTATGAAGTTCTTTGGATTAAAAATCAATCAACTAAAATCAAATCCAATTGAAAATGCTACCGAAACTAAATTGATAAAGACCTCTATGTTTTTGTTTATCTAAAGCCAAACATGTTATATCGAAAAAGAAAACTATTACGTGCTGGTTTTAGGTTTTTAACCAGATTTAATATGAAATTCAAAGATATATAATTTGATCCAAGTTCACCTCTAGTTTTAGTGCAAAATAATCAGATCATCTAGTATTATTCTGTATTCATTTTCATTTATAGGAAACTGACCATATAAATTTGGGATAGAATCCACAATGGAAAACTAAACTATTATTATAAAATCGTACTAGTATTTTATTGCATTAATGCATAAGAAAACAGAGAAAAGAGGATAAGCGTGTCGTGGAGAAGAAGGACCAAGCGAAACTAAAGCGAAGCAAAGCAAGGAAAGTCATTGAAAATGTTAAAAAGAGACATTTTTGCATTTATTATAATCTTTATCCATTTCCTCGATTCCATCAAAACTGTTTCCAAGCAAATTACCTAAGAAAGTAGCAATAACATCCATCGGACAGACCCTTTAAAAATTGATCGACTCGGCAGACCAAAAGACAAACTCACCGAGTAAACAAACATACGAAACCTGTCGTGAGTTGTGTACAATCTGATCGTCTCGTCTCATGTTTGGTGGAGGAAGAGGACCCATGGGCGGCGGCGGAGGGATGTTACGCGCCGCCAGCCGTGCGATGACGAGAACCGGCGTAGCCAACGGCGGAATTCAAGATCCCTTTGCTTCATCACCATCGTCTTCCACGTCGTCTCCGGCTGGAAACGCCTCTGTTTCGCATGGCCAGAAACTGGGATCTTCTTCTGGGGGCAACAATCTTACGATTTCGGCGGCGGCTTCAGGGTCGCTGTTGAATCTTCCCGTGACTGCAACCTCTGGATGGAGCGGCGGCGCTTTTTCGTTTGTTAATTCAGGAGGTTATGAAGACTTTGAGTGGGTTTCAGAGGAAGAAGATGACTCTCTGTTTGGCTCTGTTCCTTCTGTTGATGAAGTCCAAGATGCTGTCTCTGCTCTCCAGCAGTAAACCACTTTTTTCTTCTCTTAATTTCTCCATTTACTTGAAACTGTGTGTTTGTGTTTGTTTGGACTATTATTGTGGGAGCTTTGAAACTTCTATTAGAAGTGGAAATTATTGACAGTTATAAATGAATCAGCTTTGAGTGGTAGATATTAGAGCCCACGAGATTTAAAAAGGTTATAGAGAATTGTCATGGCTTGACAAATATTGTCTCAAAGTTTAACTTTTTTTTTTTTTCTTTCTGATTTGGATGGAATTGTCTTGATCTGATGATCTGAAGAAGATTGAAACTCTATCAACTGTGTCCCCGTGTCAATTTGACCCCACACAGTTGTTTTGTACTCTAAACTAGCTAAAATTCTTAGATACTTTCAAAAGTTGTTTGCTAGTTCATAATAGTACTTGTCTTTGTTTTCTTATGAATTTCGAAATTTGTTCTCTGTTTACATGTTCTAGTAACACCGTTGACTCGTGTTTCTTGAAGGGTTTTCGATGGTAGTTCATATTCTCAGCTGGTTAGAGACAAATACGAGTGCTTTTCAGAAAATGGTGGTGGAAACCAGAGCCCCATAGCCACAGGCATGGTTCATCAAGTTCCTTCATTTGGGTCGGATTCGGACTGGATGGAGCCTTCAATGCAACTATGCCACTCAAGAATCTTACAGCCTCATGCTTATGATCAGGTTTACAATGCTTTTGACCTACTGCGAACCGAACCATCTGTCCAGGTGATCTTTTTCTTTTTTTGTCTTCTTGATTACACTAAGCCTAGGTTTCTGTGAATCTTGAAAAAACTCATGTGAATCTTGAAAAAACTCATAGTTTGATGTTGAGCTCTGTTGAGAATTTAGTATTCTTTGATCCGGCTAATTTTGAGGGAAGAAGTGCATGCTCATCCACCTAACAGATATTTGAACTAGAAGAAGTGCATGCTCATCCACCTAACAGATATTTGAACTATAACATAGGTTTAGATAAAGAAATCCCTTTCTAAAAGTATAGAGTTCCTGACTAGTCATTTCTTTGTATCACAAATGATATATGAATCATGGTTTTTTAAAATTTTGTGCAGAGAATGGTAATGTCATTGTCATCGGATAAAGCAGTCTGGGAGGCAGTGATGAACAACGATGTGGTGCGAGAGATTAGGGACTTGTACAACAGTGGCATAAGTCAAGGTATAGAGAGAATGAATTGATCAATCTAATCTAAGCCTTTCATTTGACAGACTTCCCAGAGAACTCATTGCCTAGTCTGGTCTTTCTATTTTTCGTGTAGCAGATGAGGAGAGTTCAGATGACACTCCTGGGGAGAATAACGGAGCAATGGATTTCATAAAGTGGGTATTTGACAACACAATGGTTAAGGCCACGGAAGTGTTTGTGAAAATAACAAAGGTCGTGACCGAGCTCTTCAATAGTCACTATGACAATGGCGTTAACAACAAGGGGAAAGATGCCAAATTCAACAATTGGCTTGAGGAGAAGCTGATGACTTCGGTCCTGCTCTCCATTGTGGTCCTGCTGGTCGTGATGGTTTCCCGAGCCTGCAACAGGTCTTGATCGTTTCAAATTTGTCGACAATACATTCAGTCATGGTCTCTTGGACACTACTTGTTTAGCTTTCTTTCAGGTCATAATGTGGTTTGTTCGATGATCGCTGGTTTTGTACTCCATTGTTGACATTTTACGTATTCCATAATAAGAAGTTAAGAACTCTGAATGTTTTAGAATGTTGAAGAGTTTTCTTATATCCCAATTACTGAATCTCTTACAACAAAAGAAAACACCAAGAAGAGTTTGAGAGATCATGGTTAAAGATTAGTTTGTAGGTACAGAATCTAAGTGGACAATACTACTCTTTTCACATCCTTATATGAACAGGACCCAGCTATGTCCAGAACAACCTTCACTCGTGTCTTTCCATGTCTGAAGCAGAGTTCAAAAGAGACTCAACGTCGGGAGTAACGGTCACAAACTTCGCTGAAGAACCAATGCGACAGCAGTTTCTCCCTTTGGTGTTGATTGCTGCCACATCATTATGAAATTTTGCATTCGGACCTGGCAAGACCTGCATATATGTATAGGGCCGAGGGTTAAAGAGATGACGAAGAGCTGCAAGCAGAGTTGATTCAAACACAGCTTCAGATAAGCACGGAGATACTCTGCCAAGGTAAGAATGATGAGACAAAACGACTTACATCGAAGAGGACATCTCCAAGTTTCAACTTGACAGCGCCACTCTTGTAAACTAGCATTTTGCCCATGAAACCCTCGGGTAAACCTTCAAAAGGGTTGCTTCTCTTTGAACTAAACTCAGGTACCGATCTCTTGGAATTTGCTCCAGTTGATTGCTTCATTACAGGGAGACAGTCCGGCATCTTAAAGAAAAACATCTGTTTTTTGCAGTGTTGCACCTGCAGGCAGCTCAGAAAATACAATCAGTCAGACTCAGTAAAGAGTTCACATGTCTGACAATACCAATTTATACAAGTTTATTACCGATGCCAGACCGAGTTCTTCTGCTGATTTGATCGTGTTCTCATCATAATCACGGTGTTTAGCCACCTCCCCAAATTCCTCCTGGTCAAGAAGTTCTAACAACACAAGAAGTGGGTTTCAGTTTGACAGAAAGAGGGAAGAATGCAATTAATATTTACAGAGCAAACACATTCATCATCTGAATATTGAGATTCACATAACCATATGGTTGGCGAAAAGCCACTGCAAAGCAGTGAGCGAGCATACCTGGATCACCAGAGTTAGGTTTTCTCAAAGGAAGAACAGTAGGATAGTATGAGTTTCTATAATCCTGGCACATGAAATGAGCCAAACCTTATGTCACATAAATCAACACGAGAAAATGGGAGAGAAAATCAAGTTCTATCAGAAAATTCTAGTTACCCAAGGTTCAATGTAGTCTTCCTCAGTTCTTGTAACCAAATTATGAACCTCTTCTTCATCTTCTCTGGCAGTAACAGAAGAAACAGCGGGAAGAATACCAGCAGAAGAAGATGGATTCACGTCAGAACTGCGCTTGTCATCTTCTTTAGGCACACCGAAAGACCTTATTGCAAGTGAGGACAAGTTTGGTTGGAATGCAACTTCAGGGGAAGAAGCTGCAAAGATGTCAAAACTTTTTAAGAACAACGGCTGCTATAATACTATACATACCACCACCTTCCTCACACATGATTCTCAGATAACCCATTTACAGAAATGAGATCCAACACAACTCGACAATAAACAAAATGAAGACGCAAATACATAAGTAACGTGGATAATACCTTTTGTTTCGGTTTTGGGTCTCCTCTGGCCAATCTGCAACAACACACAAGAAAGTAAGGTTTCAACTTTGAGCATTTGGGTTAAGAGATAACAACTAAAACTGATTATAGGCTACAATCAACATGTTAGGGATCATGGACCAACTCATTTCATGGTAGAAACTAAACCTCTAAGCCGTTGATGCAATTAACAGAAGCTAGCAAAGGAAATGAGGTAGATTCAAAACTAGTGGAGCTCAGAACAAAAAGAAAATTCCTTGTTAGCTAAAGATGAAGAAAGCACACCGTTTTGGGTATCAGATAGGTATCGTAATTGTATATATCATAAATCATCTAATGTACAAGATTTTTGATTATTTAAATCAGGGAAATTACGGTTAAACTAATTAACTGTTAATTAAAATTTTCAATGAAATTTAAATAGGAAAGAAAATAGAGATTGCAAGATTTAGAACTGCGAAGATACTACTAATAATACATACGCCGATACGTTTAGCAATCTGTCGAGCTGCTTTTTTATTCTCTTCCTCAGCCTCAGCTTCGCTGCGTTCAGAGAAGGATATAAAATCTTTCACATGTATAAGCAAATATAGCTTTGAACTGGCGTAAATAAGAAATGATCCAGGAAAAAATAATTACGTGTTTGAGGTTGGAGCGATCGGCCGGAGAGAAGGCGTCGGAGGTCTTGGTGTGAACCTCCGCTGCCAAGAAATGGAGCGGAGAAAGGTGAGTAGAGCGCAATTTTGCGATTTTCGAGATAAAATAACGAAAGCAAAGGAGAAGACGAAAACAGTAAAGAATACCTTCGACTTTCGGGGAATATGGTCGCCTGAATCCATGGCAGTCGTTCGCCGGCAAGAGATTCGAAAACGGGAAAAAAAAAAATTGTTGGGGATTTAGGTTAGCGAAGATTCGAACTCGCGTTCTCTGCAAATCTGAAAAGATGGGTTCCCAAGCGACCTAAGCACGCTTTTAATGATATCCTTGTCAATAATTGTATCTATAGCTTGAGTCATACATTAATTAACTCGCTAATTATATCTGTACCTTGAGACTTGAGTCATACAATAATTCTTCTCTATTTATACTTTTTCTTGAATGTTTCGAATTATGAGAAATGTATGAACGATGAATGTATCACATGCGGATTAATTATCACTTGAAGTAGCTTTCTCATTCCTCTCAATTCTGTATCTTTTGAGTTCTCTTTTAGGCTTTTAACACTCTGATCATAATTTGTATTCGTTCAATTACTATTAATAAAATAACAATTTAGATCCATCTATCTCTTCTGATTTATTTGTTCGTTGACAAAAATTTACAGACCCAATAGTTTAGATAATATGATTCAACATCAACCCATGCACTCAAAATAAATTGTTGTACGGCGAGTTCTGGCACTCGCATCAACTATCCACTTTGAAAAAATGCGTAATGTTACTAAATGTTAGTTACATATCCCAACTTTTGAGTTATTAGAGGAAAAAATATTATAATTTCTGCAAAGATTTTCTCTGTTCTTCATTCTTCTGGAGAAAGTGGACTTTCAAGCTATTCTCCTTCGCCTGTTAAAGCAAAGATTTCACCACTTTAGACAAGTCCAAGTTGAGCAAACCATTCATTTTACAGATTAAACCGGACCGGTCAAATATAATGAAAGGGCGTAGATATTGATTTACCGCAAAGAGAGGAATGGAGAAAAGGCTCTTCTCCATTTCTTCAAAATATAACAATTCTTGACTGAACATGCTGATCAATTCTGTCAGCTCATATAGGACTATTTCAACCTGCTGATATTTAATCACCCCGACAATCTTAAATTAATTTCTTATACATTCAAGTAAAAAATAGAAAATAAAAAATCTATATAAATAAATTGGACTTACTCGTGGGAGAAACTTAATGATGATGTCTTCGATCTCATCCATGACTTCTATAGCTATGACCATTTCTTCATGTATGGACACCACATCTATCTGCAACTTCCAAATTATTACTTTTCTTTTTCTTGACATAACATAAAATGTTTATAAACAAATTTTTAATTTTCCCAAAGAAAGCTAGGAAACAAAAAATTAAATATCTAACCGTGGCACCATGTACGAGGGGTAGCCGGACAGACAAAGCATGTAGTTTTCGAGTTAGCTTGCTCAACGCTTCGTAGTTTTTTGCGTCCAATTTTGACCACTCACTGAGTAAAGGCATTTGGAGGCTGAGAACTTCACGTAGTTTGATTTCTTGGCGGAGCCTTTGAACTTCAATTAGATTTTCCACAACGTAATTTCTCATTTTGTATATCCTAAGCCAAACCCAAAACAATTGATCCTGCAGGAACCATTCACAAAAATAAATCAATAAATATTTGTTTGTGTATATATTCAGATGGTACAAATTTATATATATATATTGTAGTTTTGTACCTCAACGTTGATCTTAAGGTTAGACATAGTGGCTTCAGTTTTTGCGTTAACAAACCTCCATTGAAGTAATCTGTTTTGAAAAACCCTGAATCGATGATGATCTTCCTCTTGAACAGGAGATACTTTCTTCTGCGCCTTGAAGTATTTTAAAACTCCGGCCACTGCTCCACCGCCACCGCCTCTCATCTTGGCCTTGCTTACCGGTGACTCAGGCGGCGTCATGCACATTGAAGTCGACGGAGCTGAACTTGACAGAGACGTCTTCATCGTTGAAACTCTCCCCGGGGACAACGCCCACGCCGATGATGAGCTCATCGATCCCGGTTTTACCCCTCTCGATGAAGCGTTATTACGAGGACTGCCACGCTCACGTTGCTCCAAGTAACGAGCAAACTCCTCTCTGCTTCTACCGTTGTTCATCTCTTGAGATCTTGACGCGCTGTTTCTCGCCGGGATTCTATTCTCTCCGGATTTCGAGTTGGATCCGGTAGGTCTAGAAGATCTTGTTGTAGAGTGTGATCTGCTTATCATCACTGGTTTGCTTGAATTGGAAGGCGAAGATGAAGAAGAGGAGGTAGTCGAAGACGAGAATGAGGCGTTTAACGACACTGGGAGAGAGATCGAGGAAGATATACTCCGGCTCCGGTCAATGTTGGGCGACGGAGGCCGGAGTCTGCGAGCAGTGGTGGTGGTGGTTGCCATATTATCGGTGTCTCGTCCTTAATAATTGACGGTTAATTTAATCATGCAAGACTCTTATATAAAGCCGGAATGATATGCATCAATGAATCGTCTAGTCTACATACACTGGTTTGTCCAATTATGGTATAGAATATTGTTAGGGTCATATCTAGTTTGTTTGATAACGCTTGGGGAATTGTAGGAGTTGACAGCACGTAGAGGCAGGTTAGAACATTTCTGCATGTAAGTGTGTGTCTACATAATTTAAATATTTCAAAATTCGAGTGCATTTACAAAACGAGATTATATTATATGTATAATGTCAAAGCATATGAAGGTCAGCTTAGCTAGAGACACGTCTTCTGTTTATCTTTCGACTAAATTACAACATGGCGGTTTAATAAAATCAAAACTTAATGGTCCAATTCAAAACGGCCTCATGGTATCTAGTCTACGTTGAATAAAATAAACCTTAAGATAGCGTCAAACTCTTTAGTCTTGACCCAAAAAAAAGTATAAAGAGAATTATTGTCAAAACTCTAACCTCAACACCAATATGTACTTGCCTTCTCCAATATCCGAATAATTTTTAATTGTTTTTGTTTTAAAATTGTTATCCGTTTTTTTGTTATTTCCGAATGTTTGCCCGAGTACTGGATCTTCCCACGTTCGGTTGTTGGTGGCCGCCTGCCAACTCTCCTTGCAATTGATATATAGTCACCCATAGCCATAGGCCACAATGATTGTAAATTTTTTGGTTTTATGGCAGGTTAATATTAATTCTGTTGCATTTAGCTTTCTAATCTCACTTAGCAGTTGGCAATTTCTTCAACTATGGTGTCCATATATACATATATATATATATGATTATTGTTTTGGTATACAACTATAAGCTTTCGCTGACATTCTGAAAAAAAAAAAAAAAAAAAAAANAAAAAAAAGTTTTGGCTGACACAAAGCAAGATGTACTAAATTTATTTATAATCAGAGATGCATGCGTACATGTATTCATGTATGTAAAACCCTGAAGTGTTAACTTTTCGTTTTATTAACTTAAGTATTCATGTATGTAACATTGCTTATGGTCATCTGACCAGTTGACCCATAAATGATAGATCTAGTAATATGGGCCAAATATGATGGGCCGTTAATGAACAAGATGTTTTAAATTTGTTCTACTTAGCTTGGGAGCCACGGACCTCTAGAACCATCCGGAGAAATATCCAATTCTCCAGAACATTCATTCACCTGATAATATCCACTCTTCAACTCTTCACTCCTATATTAAGCTCCTCTGTCTCCATTCTCGCCGCACACAGTTCTCAGATAAACACTACACTCACTGTTAAACTTTCTCAAAAAAGCTTCCCATTTCTTGAACACACATGGCGTCTTCTCTCGCTCTTAAAAGACTTCTATCTTCCACCGTCGTTCCACGATACCGCAGTGTCCTTCGTCCAGTGGTTTCCTCTCGCCTCTTTAACACCAACGCCGTTAGGAGCTACGACGACGACGGCGACGGCGTTGATGTAGACCGCCGCTCTGATCGCTCTGTTCCTCGTCGCCGTGACGATTTCTTCTCAGGTACTCACTCACTCCCCACCTCAAATCGTTTCAATTTTCCTCCAGATTCATATCTGTCTCTCTAAAATTCTGAAGAAACCTGAGTTTGTGTAGATGTGTTTGATCCGTTTTCACCGACGAGGAGCGTTAGTCAAGTGCTGAATCTGATGGACCAGTTCATGGAGAATCCTCTGTTATCAGCGACGCGAGGCATGGGAGCTTCGGGAGCTCGTCGTGGCTGGGATATAAAAGAGAAAGACGATGCTCTCTACTTGAGAATCGACATGCCTGGGCTGAGCAGAGAGGATGTGAAGCTGGCTTTGGAGCAGGATACTCTGGTGATTAGAGGAGAAGGGAAAGATGAGGACGGTGCTGGTGAAGAAGGAGAGAGCGGTAATCGGAGATTCACAAGCCGGATTGGATTGCCGGAGAAGTTTTACAAGATCGATGAGATTAAGGCGGAGATGAAGAACGGGGTTTTGAAAGTGGTGATTCCGAAGATGAAAGAGGAAGAGAGAAATGATGTGCGTCAGATCGAGATCAACTAAACGTCGTCGTTTTTCTTGTTGTTTTTGTTTTGTTAATATGCCTTTGAATAAGGAGTGTGTCTAGTACGGTCGATGTTGAGTCATGGTCTCTAAAGATGATAAGCTCTCTCTAATTTTTCTTGTGACGGTGGTTTTTGTCTTTCCTTGAATCAACATTTGCAACCCAAATCAAGCACAAATTGTTGATCGAGTTTCCGAATGAAGTATACTTTGTTTGCTAGTTATTTGGCTTAGAATTTTGCCTTTTCGAGGAGGTAAACTTAAAAATCGCAAATTGTCTATTTAGACTAGTAAGATGTTTTTATAAATATATATATATATATATTTTCAACTTAATCCAAGCTATCACGTCTAGATTGAGATGTGCATACTAGGTCGGAACTTATGAAAACTATTTCTATAGTTGGAAAATTTGAAATTGTTTCAAAGATCCTAAGCGATTCTCGAGTCTCGACGAACTGGTCTATTAGAACTCGTAAATATTTTGGCCCGTAAGAGTTAATATAATTTATAAAAAAAAAGATTTGTAAATCGTCTTTTGTATCTATCAAGAGTATATTAACAACTTAATCCTAGCTATCACGTTTATATTGAGATGTGCGTGCGTGCACACGAGTTTGGAACTTAATTGTAAAAAAACCAAAAATATTTGCAATTTGTAGTTTTGTCTAACGTTGCGGTTGTCGACGGACTGGTCTATTAAGACTCGTAAAATATCGTAGCCCGTTAAGAGTTGTATGGACGTGGAATAGCGCGTTGGACAGCCCAACTTGAATGAAGCGGTCGACTATTATGGGGAAAAGTGCTTTTTTAGACCCGACATGTTTAACCTAAAATCACAAAACCTAAGAGCAAGCAAATCGACGGCGACGGGAAAAGAGAAGAGCTGAAGAACGAACAAGACTCTTGCTTTCCTCAGATCTCTCTCTACTAATGGCACCGAAGAAGGCGGAAGTGATCGATAATCCTCCTATGGTCTCTTCGAGTGAAGAAGAAGAATCTGGTTCATCTGGAGACGAATCTGAGTCTTCTGCTGAAGATTCGAAGAAAGTCCAGTCCTCGAAGAAGCCTGAATCTGACTCTGAAGGCGAATCTGATTCAGAGTCCGAATCCGATTCCGAGCCTGCAAAGACGAATAAGCAGCCTGTTGTGACCAAAGCAAAGCCAGAGACCTCTGGATCTGCCGTGGCTGTGCCTGACAGCTCTACGGCAAAGCGTCCTGTAAAGCAAGCTGAGTCTGAGGCTAAGAAGAAGCTCAAGACATCTGAGACTGAGCATGTGAAGAAGCCAGCAACAAATGATGAGGTTAAGAAGATTTCTGGAGATGATGCCAAGAAGATGTTTCAGAGGTTGTTCAGCGAGACTGATGAAATTGCCTTGCTTCAAGGTATTCTCGATTTCACTTCTACAAAAGGAGATCCTTATGAGGACAGTGATGCCTTTTGTAGCTATGTGAAGAAGTTGATCGATTTCAATGCTACCAAAGTCCAGATAGTTACCAAACTTCAGAGATTGAAGAAGAAGTTTGTAAATACTGTGAAGAAGTCGCTTAAGAAGGGAAAGAGTGAAGATGAGATTGTGTTTTCCAAGGATCTTGATCAAAAAGCCTTTGAATTGTCGAGAAAGGTTTGGGGAAACAATGGTGTTTTGGCTTCTAAATCAAGGAAGAAGCTTGGAGGAACACCGGCCCCGAAAGAGATGAAGTTAGTACCTCACTCGTCTCCCAAGAAACAACAAGAAGAAACGGAGAAACCAAAGGCAAAGCTTGTGAACACAAGTCTCCCCATTGGTAGAGAGATAGCATTGTTCTTCAATGCAGAGAATGGGAGTTCTTGTGGTTTGAATGAATCCACAATAACTGCGGTTTGGGAAAAGATTGCGGATGGAGCAGAGAAGAGAAAAGTGGAGGAAAAATGGAAGAAGCTCAAGGCTAAGCAGATGGAGCTATGTTTGCAGAGGACTGAAATCGTGAACGAAACTGCAAAGATGATATTCAAAGCCTATGAGTCCTGAGCGGTTTGTCCTTTTTACTCTTTAGTATGTATTTTCAGACATTTTATGGTGCATTTTAGCTTGTGGAACTAATCCTATTGTAAGTCTTTTTTTCGTTATGCCCCTATGTTGGATGCTTGGTTTGGGTATAAGACCCTTTGATTATTATTCCCTCTTGTTCAGCTTCTGAGAAATTAGTTAGAAAAAGGGGATGGCCCTAGTATATGAGCCGGATCTTGCGAGGGCAAAACCTACACAAAATATCAGGTTTCTAGGCGAAATCAAAACCCACCATAGTCCTGGAGAAAAGCCTTTTGACTCCCATTAAACTCAGAACTCTAACCTGTTTTCGTCTTGTTACGTTAATGGATTGAAAGTCTTTCACAAAAGGAAACCGAAATGAAACCAATAGATGATACTCTACCCAAAATTGCTGCTTTTCAAAATGCTTAAGCATAAACGGCCACAAATTTTTATGTTAAAGAGTTGTGAAACGACTTGTCAATGTGTGAATTACTATCTTCTAAACTTATAGTATAAACTATAAATCATTGGATGGAATCCGAAGATGCTCTCCCACAATTTTCTATCATATGCTTTCCTCCCGAAGTCAAGCTGGTGCATCCCGAGGACTGCCCATTTGAGAGGCAAAACTCATGATCACATGGTTTTGCAACTTGCATAACAAGAAGCACATAAATACGAGCTCTCAAGTCGTTAAAATTTCCAAATAGTTTTCACAAACAATTTCAAAAGTGTTTTCCTCAAGTTCTCACATTCCAAAAGAAAAAGAATCTTGCAGATTGCAGACAGTACTTGGGACAGGGAGAACATAATATCTAGCGTTGTTATGCATACCTTTCCAGAAATATTTTTCTCTGGGAAAGAACCAGTCCCTAACTTTTTCTATAACATTGATGCAATGTCCTAATCCAATATCATGAGAGTGACATTCATGTTAGTTCCCAAAAACTTACAGTTGTCAAGGTTTATTTTTCGTTACTATCTCCAAAATTTTTGGTCATTTAGTATAATAATCACCGTTTTTAAAACAAAAATAACCACATTAACATGCTTAATATTTGTAGAAAGTACTTGCTGACATCTTCCTACGAACTTGAGAAAAATGAATTTGGACACTAAAATGAAGTACCATTCGAAAGAATCTTATTTATAGTTGGGTAGATAAATTAAAAATAATTAATGAGTTGAAATTTTGGATGAAGAAACGAGTTAAGAGTCAAATGCTTAATGTTCTTACGTGCGGGCACAAACGTAGACCGGGCGCCGACTTGCTGCTCCTTCACATAAACTATTATTAAATCATTTCAAATCGACTGATATGATTTCGTCTTCTTTAATTTCATTTGCTTTCTGGTTTTTATTTTTCGAGTGTTTTTTTTCCGGTTAGTTCCGGTTTAGCCGTATGTTCATATGGTGAAATTTAATCTAGAAAATTGGAGGCCAGTGAAGCAAAAGGCTTGGTCAAATGAAAAATACAGCGAAGGGGCAAAATGAGTTATTTTCAAAGTGAGCCAGTTTCACCTTCTTTAAGTAGTGATTTTTCCCCATTCAAATTGCAGAACGGAGAGCCCGTGGGAAACTTTTTATCTCTGCTCCAAATTTAAAAGGTGATTCAAATTCTTACTTCATTAATTGTATATTCTCTTTTAATTTTGTGTTCAATGGTGTTCTGCTTGTTTGCAAGACACTGAGGTCTCGTGTTCTACAAGTAACAGAGACAATAAACTCTTATCTTTCTCTGCTTTCAGGTTTTGGCGGCCTGAGGAGTTGTTGGAGAGATGGCGTCATGGACTTCATCCCAATTCCTGTATGAAGAAGCCAAGCCATGGGGTATTCAGTTCCTGGAACGGTTTAAGCGTTCAGGAAGACTCTCCTTCAAGCAATACCAAGCCCTTGTCTTCATCTTGACCTTTGTCGCCTACATCGCCTTCCATGCTGCCCGAAAACCCAACAGCATTGTCAAGGGAACGCTTTCCGCATCAACAATCAAAGGCGGTTGGGCTCCTTTTGATGGACCTGATGGAACAGCCTTGCTTGGACAGATCGACTTGGCTTTCCTCTCTGTCTATGCAGTTGGAATGTTTGTGGCAGGTCACTTGGGCGATCGTTTGGATCTCAGGACGTTTCTGACCATCGGTATGATCGGGACCGGCCTTTTCACAGCTCTCTTTGGGGTTGCATTCTGGGCGAATTTCCACAGCTTCTACTATTTCTTGGCGGTTCAGGTTTTGGCGGGGTGGTTTCAGTCGATAGGTTGGCCTTGTGTTGTGGCCGTGCTCGGAAACTGGTTCGACAAGAAGAGAAGAGGAATGATTATGGGTGTTTGGAGTGCTCACACTTCCCTCGGTAACATTGCAGGGTCTCTGATTGCATCCGGTCTGCTTAGATATGGGTGGGGTTGGTCATTTCTTGGTCCATCTTTGCTCATGACTTTTCTTGGGATCGTTGTTTACCTTTTCTTGCCGGTGAACCCTCCAACCGTTGAGGCTGAGAGAGATGGAACTGAAATTGACTCCACCATGAGGCTCGGTGACACCATTACAGAGAGCTTCTTGGAATCTAGAATGAGTACTGGATTCGATAGAAAAGCAATCGGGTTCATGGCCGCTTGGAAAATTCCCGGTGTTGCTCCTTTCGCCTTCTGCCTCTTCTTCACCAAGTTGGTATCATACACTTTCCTCTACTGGCTTCCTTTCTACGTCAGCCACAACAGTATGTTTCTCATCATCTCTCCTTCCTTTAAACCTCTAAAGTTGTAGCCTTGATATATTGTCTAAATAACATGACGCAGTGATCGGAGGAGAGTACCTGTCTGAGGAGACATCAGGAAACTTGTCGACAATCTTCGATGTTGGAGGCGTGGTTGGAGGAGTCTTAGCTGGATACATCTCGGATCAACTCGATGGCAGAGCCATCACAGCAGGAGGATTCATCTACTTGGCAATCCCAGCTCTTTTCCTGTACAGAATCTACGGACATATCTCACTGACCATCAACATCATCCTCATGTTCACATCAGGAGTCTTCGTCAACGGACCATTTGCTCTGATCACAACAGCTGTCTCAGCTGATCTCGGAACCCACAAATCTCTGAAAGGCAATGCCAGGGCTTTGGCAACAGTCACAGCCATTATAGACGGCACAGGATCCGTGGGTGCTGCGATTGGACCAGTCCTTACCGGTTACATCTCTGCCATAAGCTGGGACGCCGTGTTTTACATGTTGATGACTGCAGCTTTCATCTCTGGATTGTTGCTCACTAAACTTATCATAGCAGAAGTCAAGGCTATATTGTTTGGATCAGAAGATGAAGTGGCTTCATCACCAGCACCTAGAGCTCCCATTGATGTCCTCCTTTGAGTTTTTTTTGTTTCCTTCATAATTTTCTTTAACAATATCATAAGAGAGACACGTTCTTTCTTTTAAAGTTGGTTCCTTTTTCCCAGTTGTCTTTAAGATGATCATGTCTTCATTTCTAAGGTTTGAATGAGAATAAAATTACCTAATTTAATTGTCGAATGCGATTAAACCGATGAAAGTTGCAGGAATCGGAAAAAAAGAATCTTCATTTGGTTCTATTTGATTGTCAAATTACTATGAATTTACAATCCCACACATTAGCAAAATTATCACTTATCAGGATTCAGGAGAAAGAAAACAGTAACAAGAGCGGTGAATTCACCGGAGAAGCAGCTTGCTAGTGGAATCTGTTAAACGTCGTCTCTACTTTTAGGTTTGCGATATTTCTCCTCTACTTGCTTGGCCATTGAAACGGCGCAGTGTCCAAGCTTCTTGATGTTAGGAACGTTGTAGTTCTGAGCTATGTAGATCCCACACACTGTTCCCGATATGAAAGAGAAGCCGCTCCTTATTATTCCCATCTTCTTCTCCGCGACGACTTTCCCAGACTCCCCCCGTCCGAACGTAGTAGATTGGAATATATTATTTTTAGGGTTTTTGAATTGGAGAGATTTGATCGGAGATTCGCGGAAATTAAAAGCAAAACTCACGAAGATCTTGAGGATTCTGGAAGCGGAGATCCGTTAGTGGGCCTGTAAGGCCCAAATATAGTATAAAACTTACATGGGCTCGCTTTGATCCATATAATTTTAGTTTTTTGTTGTTTTCTGTCGGAATTAACTACAGTTTGTAAACTGATGAAACCTTAATGACTTAAAAGGTGTTTTTGGTTCCATTGGGTCATATTCAATCAAATTTGTCGGCGTGTCAAAATCAAATCATAGTTGCTTAAAAGAATCGAATTATCTTTCTCGAGACGCATTAAACATATGATTACTGTATTGTAATAATGTTCAGAAAACAATATAATAACTAGAGTTTTTGGTTTCACCCAGACCATATATAGACGAGTTTAATAGAATGTTGTTGTTACATTCTGTATATAAATTTTTGACGTAAGGATATGTTGAAAAGTAACCCACCACATGTGTTGACCGTATCAGTTTATTTTCTTACATTTTTATAATAATAATAGTTTCTTTGTTTCCGGGAAGAAGATATCGAATTTTGCTCTTATTCTCCTTTTTCGTTCCTCTCGATCGAGAGAAAGACAGAGAGGCACGGTGCTTTACACAATTTTTCCTACCGACAGCTTCGCGGGTTCAGGTTTTCCTGCAATTCGATCCATTCCTACAGCTCTGATCTTTCTGCTCCTATCTGCATTTTATTCGTTGAATCTTCTCAGCTCCTTTCTCTTCAATTTCGGATTTTTTATTTATGTTTCTTAATGGTTTCAACCTGTGAAATCCTGGGATCATGTCTTTTTTTTGGTGAATCGGGTCTTTGTACTTGGTACGAGCCGAGTTCATACCTCTATTTAGCATTTTTGGCTTCTGTACAAATCCAATTTCAATTGTGGGCATATGACTCAATCTAAAAGAATCCAATTTTTGGGTGTCCTCTGCTGTGGAGCTCTATTTTCTCTAGATTCTACAAAAGTCTTCTTCTTTCGTTTTTTTTTTTTCTGATGCAAATTGTCAAGTTGTTTCTTGTAAATCGTATTATTTTTTTCTTGTGGTTGTTTGTCTCGTTCAAATCTTAATACTGATGAGAGAACATGTTGCTGCAGATGGCATTATGCTAATATGACTAAATGAGATTCTGGGGATCAAGTTTTAGTGGGAAGGCTGTTATAGTTCCTAATGGGGATAAAGTACTTGCCAATCTCGGTAGCATCAACAGCTCTGAGCTTTGTGGGCCTTCAAGTCTGGACAGAGTTGTCTCTCGATAGACTTAGAGCAGATGGGCTCATAGCCAAGGACATCTCTTTAGGAGACTCTGAGCAGGCGCTTGAGCTGCTTCTTGGTTCTTACTTTACAATTGCGCTGCTCACAAATTTTGTGCTCAATGTGTATATTCTTCTGGTACTTTCTCTCAAGGTAAGACCAACATTTTACTACTGGGATGAAATATAAGCAATGATTTTTCTGATACTTAGCTTTCGTAAACTGTCATTTTTCTGAGGTTCTAATGTCTTCTAAACATCTTCTCCAGACTCTATTTTTTGGAGATTTATATGATGTTGAAACTAAAAAGTTGGTCGAGCGACTTGCCAATTATATCATTTACAAGGTAACTGTTCTTACTTTGATTGAAACCTAGACTGTGAGATACAATAACTTACATTATGTGTTTTGAATTAGGTATTCTTGGTAGTTTTCATTACTTAATATCTTAACAGCAGCAGGAAAAACAAATGAAATATACTTATAATGGTAAAGTAACAGAAAAGAGAAGAAAATAGTTTTTGAGGCTTGGGAGAGGTCTTTACTTAGACAGATGATTCTGGCACTTTTTCCCTTCATTTCCTCTTGCACTTTGCATCTTTGTGTAGTGTGTCCGGGTGTCCTTAATTTGAGTTATTTGTAGATATCTGTATGTATTTTGGGTGTTAATAGATTATACCCCCTTCTAATCAGACTAATCCTTCTCTCCCTAGGGTACGTTTCTACCACTGGTGATTCCCCCAACAATATTTCAGGGTGTACTGTGGACAGTTTGGTTGACTGTTTTATGCACTTTAAAGGTATGAACACTGGGCGTTCTTGATTTATGATAAACCAATTATTTTCTAGACACCCTAATGTATATCTTGTAATGTCATGTAGATGTTTCAAGCTTTGGCTAGAGACCGGCTTGAACGATTGAATGCATCTCCTTCTTCTACACCTTGGACATACTTCCGTGTGTATTCAGTGCTGTTCTTGGTCCTCTCTGTTGATATGTTGTGGTATTTTCTAAACCTTGTGGTATAGTGTCAAATATTCAATTGCTGCATTTTCTATATGTTTTGAACTTAAACTATAAAGTCATGTTTCCATTCGAGGTTCTCTCTCGACTCTATATGTACTTATTAAACAAAACTTAGGTAATGTGTGAATTATCAAGGAGGTTAGAAAAAATTAACCGACATGGCTTACTTTTTAGTGAAAATTGGTGCTCCTGCTTGATCTCGATCTTATACAGACAATTTGAGTTTCTTCTCAAAGACTCCTAATTATGTTAGAGGATCAGAGTAGAATGTTCTCTAAATATACCCTAATCCGTCAAGAACAACTTCATGCAGTTCTTTCACTACATAGAGAGAGAGAGTACATAGCTCGCTTTCTATGTTTATGTTATACTGTGAGAGATGGTATCCTGAAATTCATCTATGCATGAATTCTGATTTAAAGCGAAAGTAAAGCCAAAACTTCTTGTGAATGGAAATCTGGATGCCATAGAGCGAGGAAGATGTTGTGTCTGAGTTCATTATGTTTGTGGACTGCAGTCCAGTTAGCAAATTCGTTTGATCTCTTTGTTGAACAAAGTTTTCTATTTTAGTAACCCACAAGTTCATGTCTGGATAATATTTTGAGTAAAAGGATTTAATTTTCTCCTCCAATCTTGCAGGATAAAACTTTCCCTTATGACATACAATACAATTGGTTCCTCTGTGTATCTGTTGTTACTTTTTGAGCCATGCAGTATAGCTTTTGAGACGTTGCAGGTACTTAAGTTATAGCAGCTGTCTTCTTCATCCTACTTGTTGTCTTTCTTTGGTAGCCATGGTCAACAAAAATATAGAGCTGACTGAATGTTTTTGCAGGCACTGTTAATTCATGGGTTTCAGCTACTAGATATGTGGATTAACCACTTAGCAGTCAAGAACTCGGACTGCCAAAGATCTAAGTTTCTCGATTCCATGACAGCAGGTCTTTTCTTTTCTGGTGTTATGCTATGTTTTTCTATTAGAGCCGGGAATGCATTCCTATGGATATTTTTTGGTCTTTTGGAACTCCATATCTCAAGGTAAACTCTTACCCTTTTGTTAGGCTCTCTATTGGAGTGGAAGGGCCTCCTCAACCGTAACCTTGGTTTCTTCCTGGACATGGCTACTTTGGTAATGGCACTAGGTCATTATTTGCACATTTGGTGGCTGCATGGCGTTGCCTTTCATCTGGTCGATGCAGTTTTGTTTCTCAACATACGTGTACGCTTGTTAATTGGCTTTTTATAAAACAGTGTCAACTCTCTTGGTTACTTGATACTAGGCACATCATTCAATTGTTGTATTTTTACCTGTTTTCTGTTTGGTTTGGCAGGCATTGCTAAGTGCAATTTTGAAACGGATAAAAGGATACATTAAACTGAGAATAGCTCTGGGTGCTCTCCATGCAGCCCTCCCTGATGCAACTTCTGAAGAGTTACGGGCATATGATGATGAATGTGCTATATGTCGGGTATACTTTGCTATAGAGTCATGTTCATGTACCTTTTGAATCTCAAAGCCTTAAATACATTATGAATGGCAGGAACCTATGGCTAAGGCTAAAAGGCTTCACTGCAACCACCTTTTCCATCTTGGATGCCTACGATCCTGGTGCGCTTAGCTAAATACCGACAGCCTCGTATCTTTATGACTGAAACTGGTGATCCTGATGATGTTTTGATGCTGGCAGGTTGGATCAAGGTCTAAATGAGGTTTATTCTTGTCCTACATGTCGTAAGCCTCTTTTTGCTGGTAGAACCGAAAATGAGGTGAACCCTCGCACAGTGGAAGTCTCAGGCGATGAGCAGTTAGCCCGTCAGCTTGAAAGACAAAACAATCCTGTACATGCACTACCCACTGGATTATTTCCTGCTGAGATGCCAAATTCTGTCGAAAATGATCCTTCAAGGTTCAGTTCATTCTTTGTTCTTGATTTCCTTGTTATTTGTTTCTTACTTATTTATCCTTTTCTTGTGACTCCTTTTGATCTTGGTGCTGATATACTAAATTTGCATGCCTTTAGTTAAAACGTTATTTATAAATATTTTGAAAAGCAAGTAATATTTGGTTTGTGACGACCACTACTTGTACATTTTTCTTGAAGTTGTTTTAAAAGAGTTGCGTTTCGAACTGGATTGTACAAGTTCTCATCCTATTCTTTCACAAAATAGGAATTTAGGATTGGATCCAAGCTGGCTGCAGACATGGTCAGGTCAGGGTTCTGATGTCGCTGGTCCCTCTACCGCTTCCAGGTCAGTTGGATTGGGGCGGGTTCAGATGATGATGAGGCATCTTGCATCTGTTGGGGAAAGCTATGCTCAAACTGCACTTGACGATGCTGCTTGGAGTCTATGGCCGATGAACCCTTCACAAGCATCCACTTCTTCTACAACCGTACCTCCTGGTACTGGTGGAAGGACAGGTGGTCTGCATCTGAGAACTGTATCAAGCGGGGCAAATGAAAGCTTGGCAAATATACTAGCTATGGCCGAGACAGTGAGGGAAGTCATGCCACATGTGCCCGATGAACTTATTTTCCAGGTAAATTTTTAGTGAATATTGGATATTCTGTAAGCTTTGACGGGAAGTGCATGCATGGTTGAGTTGGTGGGTCATTTAGATTGTCTTCTGCATTGACTGGAAGGAACGATTTTTATATATTGATACCTGAAACCGAATTTCATTATTTATTTGTGATCAATTTGCCTGGTCCTTTAAGTAATGAATGTTGTAACGGGATGCCATATAGTTCAGTTCTTAGATTCACGTGACTTGATAATTGAATCTGTTGCGTTTTAATTTCTTGCAGGACTTGCAGAGAACAAACTCTGTTGCTGTTACAGTGAACAACCTTCTCCAGATGTGATGATAGTTGTGTAAAAATATTGAGCACTTGTTACACTTCCATTTCAACTTAGGTTATAGATAAGGGGACATATCCTTTGCCCTTAAGTCTTACACACCACCCAACATTCCAAGCTCCAGCCGCTGTAGATAGAAGGCATTTGAAACAGTAAGAGTAGGTAGCGATAAATCCTAAACCAGC
>OVAQ01000538.1:0-30018 GCA_900406345.1 Erysimum cheiri
TCTCAAAGTATATGTCGATGCCTTTGGGAAAACACCTGGAAAAAAAGAACAAGAGATTAGTAAAAGAGCAATTGATAAGATATCAATCAATGAAGATAAACTGGTTTTTCGCTCAAAAAGAGTTGTAGTTTCGGAGTTTCATTGTGTTCATCCCCAATTAAGTGGGTTTTACACGTAGAATCTTGGTGGCCATGCTGTTATCCAGTTCTCCTGTTTCCACTTTAGTTGTGAATTGCCTCTTTATTATGCAAACCGATCCTAACTGTTATAGACATCAAACGCTTTAGAATAAGTGGTTTCCGAACCTTTTCAGGGCAGCACTAAGGTCTGGTTCTTCCTTGTAGTTGAATGCATCATCAAACCCGAACTTGGTCTTGAGGAGATCCACCTAACAAATCCCAGAAAAAAAAGTAAAGAGGGTGAATCATTTTCTTTAAGGAGAACCAAGAAACATAAGGAACAAAATAGAAATGATTATCAATTTCTCACCTTTTCTTTGCTGCCGGCACTTCCAACGACATAACAGCCCATCATCTTAGCAAACTGTCCCACAAGCTGACCAACCGCACCAGATGCAGCTGACACATAAACTGTCTCTCCTTCCTTTGGAGAACAGATCTCATAAAACCCAGCGTAGGCAGTCATACCGGGCATACCTGTCAGGACCAGAGAAAACCCATCAAGAAGAGAATTAATATATCAAACGTATCAACAAACCAAACTGTTGAAACTCTAGTATTGAAGTTTAAAACTCGACATAACTAATTCCATTCCTACATGGTTATGACACTCAACTTCATGATATCTGTCTAAATTACCAAGTGATTCCACATTTCCATTTAAAAAACCAGGAGCAAGGCCGAGATTAGCATACCGAGAAGTCCAGTGTAGTAGGATAATGGAACATCGGTACGTTGGATCTTGAAATGCATGTCAGGCATTGGAGTGATAACACTGTACTCCTCCCATCCGATTATCCCCCAGAGTAAATCGCCTTTTTTGTAATCTGGATGCCCAGATTCTACCACTCTAGACACTCCATACCCAAAAATTAGCTGCACCAATAACAAAAAGGAACAACAGTCAACCAGAGAAAGAGAAAGAGAGCAAAATATTCAAAACCAAAAAGACACAATTATCTTCTCTTGAGTCTTCAAAAACACCAATCGAAAGGATAAGACCGGTTTATATAACATTAACAAGAAGCATCCAGATTTTTTTTGTGGATATTGAACAATTAATATCAGTTAGTGAAATGATCCAAGACAAAAATAGAACAGTTGTTAATTCGTCAAGTATATATTGTTATAATAAGATATCATTCGGTTCACAAAATAAACATTATTATATCCAAAAGAAGAAAAATAATCACATAATAATATCACCGAGCTCGAATCATGCAACCCAAACCAAACAGATAAAACACTATCATCGGATTCCAATTTCACCGGAGATCTGCAAAATTGGAGAACTAAAGTAATCTCTCGTCGAGTGGTACCTTGCCGGGAGCGTAAGCTTGAGTAAGAGCAGCAGAGGGATCAGGTTTCCCCATACGAATCCTCATGTAAGGATCGCATGACAAGTAGAGATTCTTCACCAGAACCGAGTTACACCCTCCCGGAACCCTAAATTCGACGGTGCTGGTATTGAAATCGAAGTCGGATTCCTTAGGGAAACCACTCACGTAGTCTTTCAATATGACCTGCTTGTTCGTCGCCGTCATCTTTATTCTTCTCCGATTCAACTTCTGAGTCCGATAATTGGTTACTTCTTCTTCTTCTTCGGATTGGCTGCTATTATAGTAGGCCTCTCTCGTCTAGTAGCTGTTCCACACAAACCATGATATCTAAGTATGACGTCACTGCTTATGTTGCTGAATCATGTACATGTTAGAATTTGGATACTGTCTCTTTCAAAGTGTTTTTTGGTCGAAACTTTCACACTTTTCACATTTGTTTTTCTTTCTTTTTCAATCTGTCTTCTGTCACATATCACTCAGGGTTTGTCTTTTTCTTTTTGTCATCAGCTATATGATTTGTATCCTTGCAAAAATCAAAATATAAGTTTGAGAGTTTCCTTTCATTTCTTTTTTTTTCCTTTTTTTTTTGTGTGTACATGTTTGAGATTTGATTGGTATTTCCCAAATTTGTTAGTTGAGAACGGCACTAGCAATGTATATATGTGAATCAGTGGACACTAGTGAATCGGAAACTTGGATTTGTACGGTAAAGCTGCGTAATTATGTTGAAGAGAATTACAGAGTCGACGTATTTGAGAATGATCTTGGTACGGAAGTTTTGGTGCCACTGTATCTACATTTCAAAGTTAGATCTGGACACATTGGGTTTAATGCTACGTTTTGTGAAAAAAGTTTCAGCCAGAAGTTGTTGCATACAAATCGTAACAAAGAGACATCAAATATGAAGTTGGACAATAACCGATTCTTTGATCGGTTAGCGAGTAAGGCTACTCTACAGAAATCATCGTCAAACTCCCTTATGTTGTATTTCTCTTAGTGTATGATACATACACGTGCGTATGTAATAAATGTGTTTTAGTAACTTTGTAAGACTTTGTAATTACTCTTTTTGAATTTAATGAAATTTGATTAGAAGGAAAAAAATAAAACATCGTTAGAACTTAAAAATAATATTACGTTTCAGAATATATCAGGGTTTATAAAACTTGAATGATCTCTCTTATGTAACATTGTGGTCTTTTTTTTTTCTTTTTTCTTTTTTCTTTTTGTCGGCAACGTTGTGGTCAAATATAAAAAAAAAAATTTTTTTTTAAAAAGTTGTGGTCAAACACAGTCACAATCCTTGTTTATTGGTCACCTACTTAGCTTGTTAAATTTGGCTTATTTTGATTGGCCTTCTCGGTATAGTTGTATACCTTTTGTATGTCACTTAGAGAATACTTATTTTATTAATTGAATTAAATTTTGTGGATAAAATTAAAAGTACTGCAATTAAAAGAATCAAACCTAAGTTTGAAAAAGATAATTAGAATATCTTGGAAAAAAAAAAGATAGAATCTGAATCATTGATAGAGAAGAATTTTTATCCTTCTTTATATCTCTTATATATTCCACGCAGCGAGAATGTACAAGCGGACAATTTGGCACGCAATGTTCGTGTCATACCGCAATGTGTTACTTTTGTAAACCACATTCCGCCACATTAGCTTCATTAAGCTAATCAATTTATGCTGTGGACAAAAAAAAAAAAAGATTAAGCAAAAATGTCAGTAGACCATATTTGAAATAAGTTGACTGTTATCTTTGCCTCCGTGGCGAAGGAAATTGTAGTAGCAATCAGAAAATCTAGTGGGTTCGAACGGCAATTAAGTGGTGGATTAATACTCCATTAGTTGAGAACCTTCGGAGCATTACTGATTGGGCCTGGGGCATGCAGCTAGAGAAGACGAGGACCTTCGGAGACTCGTTTTAAAAATTTATACTATTTCTTTTATGGTATTATTGCTTTTTTATATTCTAACTTCCAACAGTGGGTTAATATTTATTACAAAGACTTTATGAAAACATGTACATGTGTTTTGCTCTAGCTTTAGAGCCTCTGAGGCAACATTGCTTCAAAGACCTTATGGTATGTAAAGAACTAAAGATTCATTAATTCCCATCTTGTGTGGCAAATTTGTGATTCACTAACACTTGGATGACAAATATTAATCTCTGAACCTGCACTGGTATTAGAGTAGGAATCAAAATCATGTAAAGAAGCACAAGACTGTGATTTTAATAAGCAAAGAACAAACCTTTTCTTTAGAGACATTTCGCCTCAATTTCCTCAAGAGTGAGACCCTTTGTCTCTGGCACAATGAAGAATATGAAAACCAGAGACAAAACACATATCACACCAAATCCACAAAATAGTATCCCAGCTCCCAACAGTTCCTGCAAAACAGAGCCATGTAAGCCATGATTCACCGCAACTAACCCATGATTAACATTTTATTCTAAAGTAAAAAATTCTTTTGCTACCAATTTTACAGCATTAGCCCATACCAAGCTTAAACAAATGATGATTTTGTTCTGAAGGGAATGGTAGCTTACCTTAAGGGGTGAAAAAGCAAATGTCACAAGTGCGTTTGCACCGAAATTTACAAGCACTGCTAAACTGAGACCTCGGCCTCTTAATTTAAGGGGAAATATCTCTGAAATCATCAGCCAACCAATTGGACCAAAGGATAGCTGCAAGATTGATGGCAATTCTTTAAAATCTCTTAAAAAGTAAAAAAAAAAAACCAAACATGTAATCAACATGTTCAGGAGGAACAACGAGAAGCATATCAAAAGTTTAAAGGCGAAAATGACGAAACACATGAACCAGCTTTAGATGCCATGAGTTTCATCAGAAAGTCTTGATACTTTTAGGACAAGTATTTAACGATGTGGTACAGAAATTTGATCAGGAAAAGTCTAATTAATTATTCGTTTACCTGGTAACAGCCCACATAAAGCAGCAGTGCCACTACAGCAACAACTGGTGAGGCGCTGAAAAAGAGGTAGTATGACCCCAGCAGGAATAATGAAACAACCTGTTTGGCATTGAAAATAACAAGTGAACATATTGGGAGCACTGGGTTCTCTATATCATTGAGCTGAATATTTAGTGAACTTGACCTAAATCTACAGTACTTTGCTTGCGGTGGATAAATAGAACATGGATGAGAAAAGAGAAAAGGATAAAAGACAGAGGACATACCATGCCACCAACACCACCAAGAAGTAAAGGTCTCCTTCCAAGTCTGTCGATAACTACAACAGCTACTCCTGTCATAATCAACTGCAACAACAGAGGTGGGTGTAATTCAGTCAGAAAGCAAAATAACTTTGTAATTCAGTCAGAAAGCAAAATTACTCCACAAAAATATATTCCATCAACATTGTACTTTCTTTTTTGACATCATTCTTTAGAGCATGAATGGGAAGAATTAAGATTGAGATCTGGCTATTAAATCCTTCAACTGGACGACTGCCACTCATTCAATTCACCAATAAAGTCTTCTTACAATATAACCAACAAAAAGCTTACAGTGAAGTATTCTCTTACGACTAGGAAACCACAGTCCGAATACAGTTTGAAATGTCAATCTGTAATGAAACCACTTCTAACACTGACAGCAGCTTTGAACAGCGAAGTGCATCTATTCATCACATTGTAAAAGTAACTTAAAGTTTGGCCAGGTGGAAAATATGAATACCTTCAATAGACCAAGTAGAATTGAGACCCTTGTTGCATCACCTGCGGCAGAAAATCCAGCGGTCTAGCAGGAAATGTTGGGGAGGGGGAAGAAGTTGAAAATCCTCTTGTGAGTCTCCAAGTGCAATAAAACCAATCTAATACTCTACAGAAATTTTATATAGAGAAGAAAAGAAAACCTGCAGAATTGATGGTGCATAATAAAGCACACTTGGTTGCCCGGTTATCTGCCATTTGACAAGATTACATTAGTAATTACTCTTCCAAGAGAGCAGAATGATTAACTTCAATATACCGACCTGTTGAAACAAGACTAGACCTCCTCCTATGATGAGAGCTTTCAAGCACTTCCCTTGAAATAGTTCACCGAATGTGACTTCCTTATCCTCGCCCACAAAAGAAAGTTCAGCCAAAATCTCGTTTACTTGTTCAGCAGCAGAATCAACAAAAGCAGGACCTCTAAGGCGGCAAAGAGATTTGATTGCAGCCTCTCTTTGGTTCTCCACATTCCCTTTACCCTGTATGACGCGCAACAAAAGCCACCTAGGAGATGCTGGGAGCCACCACATCCCAATTCCCATAATGACTGCCAAAGGGATACTTATTGCATACATGTAACGCCAACCCGCGAGAATATTAACTGTAAGACTACCGATTCCATAACCTCCCTGCATAGTTTGTGTTGAGATATGTGAAATTAACTTGATGAACAAGGATTTTCAAAAACGAGAGTAGCAACTCAACTGCTTCACATAAAACAATTAATGTCCAAAACCTCAGAGCTTCAAGAACTTACCACCATCCCAAGGACTATGAAGAATTCCTTTAGTGATACCAGTTGTCCACGTATCTGACTTGGAGCAGTCTCTGCAATGTACATCGGAGCTGCATGCATTGCCTACATGTAGGGAAACTATTCAATTCTCGTATCAAGAGTAATGCTATATTTAATCCATAGCTGAAGGCTGAAGCGCATAGATTCATACAAATAAATAAAAAAAGATATCGTAATTTGAAAGGTAAACAAGATTTCTAATCACTGGCTTTCAAACTGGAGAAATATGAATAATACGAAGGACCAGAAGAATGCTGTCACAATATATGTGTGTACTCTGTCAATACATGTACACACAAGAATACACATCATGCCACATGTGTGTTTGTATGAGGCAATAAATGGAAGTATATTTGCATCAACTTTTTAAAAATCTATAGTTTGGGCAGGTTAACTTAGGTTGGTTACATACATGATAAGAATTCCACATCAGTTATGAGGGGAACATATTTTTATCTTATAAGACCTTGGGTAGTAGTCACCACAATAGCTTAAGAGGGTGGGTGCCCCTATAAGGCTCTAATTTGTTTCGCTCTTAACAGATGTGAGATTCTTATCATTACACCGCCAAATCATAATATACAGTATTAGATCACTTGGCCTGCACAAGCAAGTTTTTAGATGGCAAACACTAAAGAAGTATGATCAGTCTTACCAGTCCAACCGAGACCCCATAAGTAACCCGTCCAATTATCAGGACGGAATAGCTTGGTGCTAGCGCAGTCACAAAGGCTCCAACGAGATACAATAATGCAGCCAAAAACAGCTCCTTTCTTCTTCCTTCCAAAATTCAATTAATCCAAAACTTTGTTTTATTCACACGCAAACAATGCTAATATTCCTGCCTACCAAATGATGAAAGTGGGAATTAAAACCAACCTATAATGTCAGCAATAGTAAAAGCCACAATTGAGCCAAATAATGCACCGTAAAGTGAGCCACTGGTCTGCAGAAAATTTAACAAGCAAATTTGTCTTTACTTCGAAAAGAAGACCACAAAACTTAAGAGCAGGAGGAGATAATAAAAGATAAGCAACGACCAGCATGCAGAGGAAGTAGGAAATAAAATTTGGAAACTTACAACTAGACCAACATCCACTGAGGACAAGTTGTACCATGAAATTCCACTTAATGAAGGCGACTGCAGGAAAGGAAAAAGCAGAGTCAGATAGCAAGTCATAGGCTTCTAAACGAACGTCGACAATTGAAAATGTACATGTATGTGACAACAATATACAGGAAATATCATGATTTAGTTGCGATATCTCAGTTCAGTGTCCAGAGTTTATAATATTTAGGCTTTGAAAACAGTGACTAAAGACTTGACAACTCTAGAAAAGTTGCATGATGACGAAAATTTTAGGATTACATAGTTTCAGACAAGTTTTTACTTTACCTGAAGTGAAATGGTTGCACAAGAAGTTGCCCCAATTTCGTAACCATAGAGCAGTCCTCCAAGAGCTGGAAAGAAAAACCTAATAACGAAAGAGAAACTTCTTAACATGAAAGACAAATCCAAAAGAAATGCGCTGCGCTAAGATTCTAACATGCTTAACAGGAAGTTGGCAATAAATGAATAGTATCCAGAGGCTTAAGAGATAGCTGTCAATACAGGCAAACAAAAACATTCACTGGACATTATACCTATATATAGAAATAAAACAGGAAATGGCAATAGATCAGTGGATTAGCTAGAAAATGAAAACCACCCTGGGCAAAGAGACCTAAGTCCAAGCTCCTGAAAATGATTTGTGTTTTCGATATGAAATTTTACTTGAAAGCTATGCAAAAAACGACACACAGCGTACTTGTTTCCTAGTCATGATACATATTATGCTAAATGATACACAATATAACCAAACAACGAACTGTTCACCATGGTGCAGAAATACATGAGTCTGCAAGTTTTCATTTGTTATGATTATTTTGAAATTCAACAAACTTGGAGAAGAGACGAGAGATCTCACGGGAGAATGGCTGCAGCCACAGAGTAGTTTTCTGGGGTATGATTCTCTTTAATAAGAGGCTCCCTCTCTGCGCTGATCTCACCAGGTGACTTACCAACCTAAAGAGTATGTATAAACAGTTTCAGAAACTTGCCCAAAAAAAAAAAAAAAACACTTTCATCGAAACCAACAAACCGACTACACAGACCCAAAAAGTGAATATACTCAGATGACTCTTATATACAAACTCTATGATTCCGATATAGCAAGTGTCAGAATATTCCAGAATTTTGTCAGATAAAGAAAAAGTCAAAATCGATCTCAAAAGGATCAATTCCTCATGTGTGAAGTCAAAAATACGAATGAGCTAGAGATTGAAGCTTTAGATACTGCAAGAGAGACGTATACCTCTCTGGAAGCAGATGAGATTGGTTGATGCTCGGGATCAAACGCCATAGCTGCGATTCGAGCGATCGAAATATGAATTGGGAACTTTGATTCTGGTTCTGAGTTTAGGTCTGTTCAACGAAACCCATATATAAATATATAATTCTCTGGGGGTTTTGAAGATTAACTACTACCCACTCAACGACATTGAATTCACTGTTCACATAGGCGTGGAGGTTGGTGACGATGACGGTCCTTAAAAATTGAATTGGTAAACTTTTGTCAACCGTTGGATTGACTCCTTTATCCGATTAATAAATTTGATTTCCATGTTCCCATTTTATTTTATTTTTCACAACCAATGTTCCCATTTTGTTTATATAAAGTGTATCTGTATATTAATTTCGCTCTGAACATTAAAAAAAAAATGTAAAAGTGCGTGGTTTTTTTTTTTTTTAAGAAAAAAAAAATCTATTATACATCAAAATTTCCTACCATTTAATAATATAAACGTTTTATCTTCTTGATATCATACTTTGTGTGATAAAACAATAAACAATTTTGGAACATATTTTTATTTCAATACTATTGAATCTTGTAAACATTGTCAATATACTGTCTATAAAAAAAAAAAAAAAAAAAAACATTGTCAATATACGGAATGGAAATGTTTAGACGTTAAAATAAAATAAAAGACAATTATAGGCTTAATACCTAATCTAACTCATGTGTCTATTTGTGGTGCATCGTTGAAGAGTTTATAACCACAGAGAAATGGATGTTTCACTTTCAGGTAATAGTTTCGAACATGACAGCGTGATTGAGCTCTATATAGTCTTTGTATATATCTGACTTCTTTGATGTATAACAACAACAAGGGCTATTTAAAAACTACTCCGTATTCCAAAATGAAACACGAAGAGCCAGATGAAACATAGAAATGTAGAATCATTGTTTCTACGTTTGTCCTTGTATACCTTATGAATTTCAATATGTGCCAAGCTGGCAAGTTGTTAAGCCGTACAATTAAGTTCTACTCTTTGATCCATAATCGAGTCTCAATATAATTTTATATGCCTCCGTCTAGCTATCCAAGTTTCAGTTTACAACTTATGGAAAGAATAAAAAGGAAGAAATCATACTGATCAAATATTAACCTTGTTCTATCTAATAGTCAAAGTAACTAAAAAACCGTATCGTCTCTCGCAATTTCCCTTTCCTTGGGGCAACAAGAATGGTCTAATCTCCCGCTGGAACATTGTGTGCGATATCCCAACTGACGGGATCTCTCATTTATCTCACTCAGTGTTGATTTATCTTAATGTTGTTGCAATAGTTTTTTTTTAACTCCAATTCTTTGATCTCGTTCCACTTGTGAAATAACATAGTTCTGTTGGCTTAATAAATTACATTTAAAAAAAAAAAAAAACTCATATAGTCATGCCAATATTTATCAAATTTAATAATCTTTCGGACTTCAACCTAAAAGTATTTCTATTGCAAAACTTTTATGCTCGAAAACCTATTAATGTTTTTTTTTATTCAAAACTATGCTAAATTTAGTTAAGGTTATATTTTGAATGGGGATTATACTTGAATTATTGACAAAAGAAATAAATTTATAAATGAAAATAACAACATTTTGAGTTGACAAAAAATCCTAACACAAACCTTTACATAAGTAAAAACAATATGATCAATATCATTTACTAAATAATAATGTATCACTAAATAGATATCTAGCACGAAATTTGATATTTGTATTTTAAAATTATTTAGTAACACTAATTAAATCTATACAAAGTAAAATAGAACCATTTATGGTGTTAATGTTTTAAAACTTATTATGGTATTGAGAGACCAAATTTCAAGTTTTATTTATAAGATTTCAGTTATCATTATGGCGCGAAAGTTAAATTTTAGTGTTAAATAGACACTTGGCGCGTAATTTTTGGTGCGAAATAGACATTTGGCGCGAAAGTTAACTTTAATATATTTAAAAGTTATTTAGTAACATTAGATCTATACAAATTTTTTTATGGTTTTTCATTGGTGAAAGACTAATTATAGTTTGAGAGATGTTTATTGACTGTGTATATCTTTAATGGCAAAAACATAATGTTTCGAAAGTTTTGAAGATTAGTCTACACATTAAGTTCGTAATCCTTCACTAAAAAAGAGGAACAGAGCATTGCATAAAAGAAGAACTTTTCCTTTATGAATTCAAATCTTTGAAAACCGTTTTGTTTTCTTTAAGTGCCTTTTGTCCATCACGAGAAATAGAAGAAGAGCTTAATAAATTATACGATTTTATATTCAACAATGGTTTGGAAACAATAAAAAATAGCAGAAAAACTTTAGTAAACTAATAAATGTCAATTCAAATGAATTAATTAAGTTTCCAAAATTAATTAATTAGGAAAGAAGAAGAGAAAACAAATGGGATTTCAAAACTAGTCACTAGTTTTCTCTCCGTCCCCTGCGTCAATTTTAAGCTGTCTTTGGAGAACTCTCTCTCTCTCTATATATATAGTCCCCTCTTTTCTCGCTCTGTGAAATCATCCTCTCTTTTCTCTCTCTAGATTTTGTCCCCTTTCTCTCTCTTTCTCTCGCCTAGGGTTTTCGTCTCTCTCTCTCGTTCACTGTTAATAATAGTCTATCGGAGGGGCTTAATTTGTCTCCGAAAGATTCTACTCTGAACTTTTCTCACATCTCTCTGCCATGGCGGCTGAGAAGTTAAGGGACTTGAGCCAGCCGATTGACGTCGGTGTGCTCGATGCCACTGTTGCGGCCTTCTTCGTTACCGGATCTAAGGAAGAGGTGCTTCAATTTCTCTGCTCTTTGACTTGTTCCTCCGATAATTTAAGGGGCTGAACGAATGATTCGTATATTTTGCGGGTCTGTTTGTTGTTTGAGCGTCCTGTATTCGTCTTCTTCTCGATTGGCTGTAAAAGAGTAGGGAATTAGGAGCGTTTCGTTGTTAGGGTTTTAGCACTCTGATACGCGTCTCTGTCCTAAGACGCTTGTTTTTGGGCTGCTTGAGTTTTTAAATCTGAGGGTCTTAGGGTTTAGTACTCGATTGAATTGCGGTGGTATAATTGCTCATTCGGTTACTGAAACTCGCTTCCTTTGGTAAACTAATTCCCTTGTTCTTCTGTCGCTACATCTTTTCCTTGCCTATATGGTTGATTGAGTATTCGAGTTTTACCGTTGTAGCATTGGCTGAAACTATTAATTTGCCCTTCATAGATCAAATTTTTTATCCTCTGGGTTTGAGTTCATCTGGCAGTGAAATATCCTGATTTCTCTATGTAATAGCATCACTTTAAAAGTGAAATTTTGCTATGGTTGTTTTCTGATTACTAAATCTCATAGTTCTGCTTCAATGTCAACATCCATCTCATTCGTATCTGAGTTTTTACCTTAAACTAATCGGCATTGCTCCCAAAACATGTTCAGAGAGCTGCTGCGGACCAGATTTTGCGGGATTTGCAGGCTAACCCAGATATGTGGCTTCAAGTTGTCCACATTCTACAAAACACAAAGAGCATGGATACCAAGTTCTTTGCTCTTCAGGTCAGTTTTAGCATTCTTCTATGGCACCTTTCAAATTCATGTTTATCTGCTAATCTAGTCTGTCATAGTGATATCTGCTGTTACCGCGGCAGATGTAATGCAAACATCATTTGATATTGTGTACAGTTTAATTCAACTTGTAAATATGCTGTACGATATTTAGTTCAATTGAATGATTGGATATGCTGTATTTTAAACTACAACAAAAATCATCTGCAAACAATAGGCTCTGGCATCTGTTGATTTGACCCAAGCCGTGCCCCATTGTTGTTGAAAAAATTTAATTTGTTAGATTCAGAGTATTACGCATTAAGTTCCCAAGTTATGGTCTCATTTCTTATAGAGAAAAGTTGGTCAAGAGGCATATGTGTATGCAGAATAGTTATTGCTTGTAAAATCTTCGGCATAGTTTATGTGTATTTTATTACTCTCCAATGCTTCCCTAAGTGGTTCCAAGTTTCCTTATTCAACTGTCAATTAAAACTGTTCTGTTGAGATACTTGACAAGCAAATATTCTTTTGGCATCCACTCAGGTTCTAGAAGGTGTTATAAAGTATAGATGGAATGCACTGCCTGTTGAACAACGAGATGGAATGAGAAATTACATCTCAGAGGTCATTGTACAGGTATATACTTTTGGAGGCTTTAGGTTGTTCTCAGGATATAACTTGGAAGCTAGGTTAACGGAACTGTATTGACAATGAGTTTACCTTGTAGCTCTCGAGTAATGAAGCATCTTTCAGATCGGAAAGGCTCTATGTCAACAAGCTAAATGTCATTTTGGTTCAGGTATCTTCAGCACTCCCTGATAATTTCCAATGCATTTATTAGTTGCAGTTTCTCTTATCTATTTGGTTTTGGTAACTACTGCTTACGAATTTCGCTCCAACCCATAGACTTATTTTATTTTCTGCCATAACATATATTGTGATAAATGCACAGATAGTGAAACATGATTGGCCGGCAAAGTGGACAAGCTTCATTCCTGATCTAGTTGCGGCTGCTAAAACTAGCGAAACTATCTGCGAAAATTGCATGGCTATTTTGAAAGTAAGAATCTTTACATGAGTTCATAATTTTTTCTCACTGGGAAAGTAACCTTTTCTTCCTTTGTTTAGCTCCTAAGCGAAGAGGTTTTTGATTTCTCAAGAGGAGAAATGACTCTGCAGAAGATTAAAGAGCTGAAACAATCTCTAAACAGGTATGTCTATTCGAGAATCTTAAATTTAGCATAGTGAAATATTTTTTTCAAACTGTAGTATCTTGTATATGTTGGTTAAGTGACGCTGTATCTCATTATTGACCTATTTGTGCTTTTTCTATGTGCAGTGAGTTTAAACTCATTCATGAGTTATGCCTATATGTCCTCTCAGCTTCTCAAAGACAGGATCTTATACGTGCTACACTATCTGCGTTGCATGCCTATCTTTCCTGGATTCCTTTGGGCTATATTTTTGAGTCTCCTTTGGTAATATACTTCAAATAAGTTATAGATTGATATTAAACAGTACCAAAATTATATTCTTCTTATAGCTGTTCTGGTTGTTTACAGCTTGAGACCCTCCTTAAATTCTTTCCTGTGCCAGCATATAGGAACCTCACTCTTCAATGTCTGACAGAGGTACTTCAGTTTTTAGTTCAGCTTTTCCTAACGTCAATTGAATGTATTATTTATTTCTCTATTGGCTCGAATTTTGTCTGCCAGGTTGCAGCTCTTAATTTTGGGGACTTCTACAATGTCCAATATGTCAACATGTACACCATATTTATAGGGCAGCTGCGGGTAAATTAATTGTCTTCTTGTGTTGCTTTTATTTTTTATGCCTTGATCATTGACATTCTGATTCTTCTGTTTCATTCTCATTAAGTTAATGTAGTGATTTGATCTACTTCTTATTTGTCTTGGCTACTTGCCTGATGGTCTACACTTGTTCTCGTATGCAGACAATTCTTCCACCTAGTACAAATATCCCTGAGGCATATTCAAGCGGAAGTGGTGACGAACAAGTAAGTATTTTTTGTGCACTTGTTTTCAAGGAAGACCGGTGATTTGAGTAACTTATCAATGTTATAACTGTGTGTATCTTATGTCACCTCTAGGCATTTATCCAGAACCTGGCACTATTTTTCACTTCCTTTTTCAAGGTAATTCTTTTTCGTTGTTGAGTTGGATATCTCATGTTGGGTTTATGGAATTCTGGATATGTATAATGATGGTTCATCGTTGTGTTTAATGCTTCCATGATTTTTTGTTTCATCATCTATTTCTTAATTATTTCACTATCTCTGCAGTTTCATATTCGAGTCCTAGAATCAGCGCCAGAAGTTGTCGCTTTATTACTTGCCGGTCTCGAATATCTCATTAATATATCATATGTTGATGACACTGAAGTATTTAAGGTATGTAAATTTTCGTTGTTAATATTATTGCTGTTAATACAGTTGTATGTTTCATTTTTCCCTTAATAATGCTCTTCGTGCTTTGCTCATGTGACCGTGTCTGAACGATGACGGTTTCTGCTTGCTTGTGGATTGAGCAGGTTTGTTTGGACTATTGGAACTCGTTGGTTTTGGAGCTGTTTGATGCACATCATAACTCTGATAATCCTGCAGTAAGTGTAAGTCTGATGGGATTGCAGGTTAGTTGGATTCCTTGACAAAAGTCATATTTTTACTTTTATATAAGGTGGATACCGGAGTTGTATATTGTATTGGTTAAACTTTCCTTGCCTTGATTTGGTCACTCACTTTGGGCTTTGACCATATTCCCAGATGCCTTTCCTTCCTGGTATGGTTGATGGCCTTGGTTCTCAAGTCATGCAGCGGCGTCAACTATATTCTAACCCTATGTCCAAATTAAGAGGTTTAATGATTAACCGCATGGCGAAGCCTGAAGAAGTACTAATTGTTGAAGATGAAAATGGTAACATCGTCCGTGAAACCATGAAGGATAATGATGTTCTTGTCCAGTATAAGGTACCAATTCTTGTCCAGTTCATGCTGCTCTTCTTCAGATATGTTAAATATATACCTGCAGTGCCATGATATAGCTCAAGGAAATTTATTTTATTTGAATCCTCTTTGATTTTTTCCCCATTTCTTGTTTCAACAATTTCAGATTATGCGGGAGACATTAATCTACCTCTCACACCTTGATCATGATGATACCGAGAAGCAGGTACAATGTCACCATGTCACCATGATGATACTGGTCTATGCATATTAATTTGTGAAAAATATATCGAGGTGTAACAGTTAGGGGGTTATGATCAAGTATGATTTTTATGAAATGAGTTTTTCCTTGTTTTAGTGTGAACTATCACAGTACCACTCTTAAGTTTAGTAATGTAAACGTGGAAGTGTTATTAGATATGAGATTTGCTGGTAGATACGTAAGCTTACTTTGGTCTGTTCCATGCTGTTGTGCTGATGCGAACTTCTGATTGTTCCTTTAAAAGATGTTGAGGAAGCTAAACAAACAATTAAGCGGGGAGGAGTGGGCATGGAACAATTTGAACACTTTGTGCTGGGCTATTGGGTCTATTTCCGGATCTATGGCGGAAGATCAGGTAATATTTTTGCTAGAGCTCATCCTAACTCCATTTTCTCTTCATTACGGTGGAAATTCTTGTTTGTAATGTGCTACCTTTCTGTCTATTGGCTAGTATACCATACTTGTTTTCAAGATAACTTATTCAGAAGAATTTGGCACTGTCAACCTTTAATGTTAATTGTCTTGTTTCATTAGCCTCCAACGTTTCATGATTTATCGATATCTGCTTGACTGCTCCTTACTTTGTTCTGGGAAGGCTTGTTCAACATTGTTAATTCTGAGCCAACGATTGTTAAGCTCCATTTATTTTATTCAGGAAAACAGGTTTTTGGTGATGGTCATTCGTGATCTGTTGAATTTATGTGAAATTACCAAAGGAAAAGACAATAAAGCCGTTATTGCGAGCAACATCATGTAAGGTTTTTTCTTCATATGCTGAATTTCTTCCTAGGTTTCTGTACTTCTATCATGTGTATTTTCTATTTTTCTCAAGTCAGCACTAGATTTATTCATACTTAACTGAAAGATCTGGGATGTTTATTCTTCTATTTTTTTTCTAAGTCTGACTGTTCTGCTTTGGCGTGATTGCAGGTATGTCGTTGGCCAGTATCCAAGATTCTTAAGGGCCCATTGGAAGTTTTTGAAGACGGTTGTAAACAAGTTGTTTGAATTCATGCATGAGACACATCCTGGTGTTCAGGTAGCATGTCCCAAACTTTATATTTTCTGAGATACAGTTTTCCAGGTGTAATCTCAGACTAAATGATGTGTTATTCGCTGTTAAAATCCGTGGATAAGATCTTTACAATTTCTTCGAGATTATATTGGTAGCAAAAATATACTCATGTTGTTGTTATTCGTGTGGTCTATGGTGCATAGAACTATAGAAATATAGAACTTGCACCTTCACAATCATAGATACTTAATACTTATGTTTCCCTTTCAGGACATGGCCTGTGATACATTCTTGAAAATAGTTCAAAAGTGCAAGCGAAAATTTGTTATTGTACAGGTATGTATTACTGTATTAAATCCACCTTTAATATTTCCATTGTCTTCTGAATGAGATCTTAGTTTTTGATCTTTGCGCTTTTCAGGTTGGAGAGAATGAACCATTTGTATCTGAACTTCTGTCAGGCCTTGCAACAACTGTTCAAGATCTTGAGCCTCATCAAATTCACTCATTTTATGAATCAGTAAGTTTTCCAGATGCGTTTCTTGCGTGCCAATCAGAGCTATTTTGCTGATGTGATTTATCGATTCTCTTTCTCCAGGTTGGTAATATGATCCAAGCAGAATCAGATCCTCAGAAAAGAGATGAATATCTCCAGAGATTGATGGCACTCCCAAACCAGGTATTTTAATTAAAAATGTGGCTGTTAAGCTTTGTGTACATATCTGGCTAAAACTGTTCCCCTATACAATGTAGAAATGGGCAGAAATCATTGGACAGGCACGCCAAAGTGTAGAATTCCTCAAGGATCCAGGTGTGATCCGTACTGTGCTTAACATCCTACAGGTCTGATTTCTTACCTATTTCCTCACAATGCATTATTGTTTAATCATGTGAATTCATTTCATTATAATAGCTGAGTTTGTGATCTGTTGGTGTTTAGATAATTGTTGATTAAGGTGTAAGTTTTAACATGTGTTTTTCCCTTCAGACTAATACTAGTGCTGCTACCTCACTGGGAACATACTTCTTATCCCAAATTTCCTTGATCTTCTTGGATATGTTGAATGTATACAGGTAAATCTATGATACATCAGTCTAGCGTTATTAGTTATAGTACTCTTTCTCTAGTTCTTTTACTTGGATATTCATTATATTTTTTTTATGGCTGCACCAGAATGTACAGTGAGCTTGTGTCAACCAGCATTACCGAGGGAGGACCATATGCTTCCAAGACATCTTTTGTAAAACTCTTAAGGTTTGGATGGCTTTATGCACCAAAGACACGGTTCTAGATGCCTCTGCTTGAAAAACTGAACTAATATATATTGTAATTCTTTGCTATACAGATCTGTTAAGAGGGAAACCCTTAAGCTGATAGAAACCTTTTTAGACAAAGCTGAAGACCAACCACACATAGGGAAACAATTTGTGCCGCCAATGATGGAATCAGTACTTGGTGACTATGCGAGGAATGTGCCTGATGCTAGGGAATCCGAAGTTCTTTCACTCTTTGCAACGATTATAAACAAGTATGTCTCTTAGTTTTGTTGATGTGTGCCATAGTAATTAAAATGTTTACCGTCTGCATCTTTCTGGATGTTTACCATGCTGCAAGATTTTATTCGAATTTTTTCTTTCAGGTACAAGGCAACAATGTTAGAAGATGTACCTCACATATTTGAAGCTGTTTTCCAGTGTACATTGGAGGTAACAGATTTTATGGACTGTTTTTTTGACAGTCTTAAAGATCTTACGTGGAGGTCTTACTTATGCTTTGTATACTTTATTGACACTTTTCATTCGTCCTTCTGCAGATGATAACTAAGAACTTCGAAGATTATCCGGAACACCGTCTCAAGTTTTTCTCATTACTCCGTGCTATTGCTACATTTTGTTTCCCTGCCTTGATAAAGTTATCAAGTCAGGTTGGTGAATATGTTATATCGCATATATTTCCCTTAACGTGATCAAAGGAGCTTATGGCCATATTTATAAGTCTTGTCTCATTATTTTCTTATATCTTGTCATTTTGCATCAGCAACTGAAGCTAGTGATGGATTCAATTATCTGGGCATTTAGACATACTGAGAGGAATATTGCTGAAACTGGGCTTAATCTTTTGCTTGAGATGCTGAAGAACTTTCAGGTTTGGTGTTTATTTTCCTTCTTCTAGCTTATGTGGTTGTGGCATAGAATTCACCTGCTCTTAACATTTGCCTCTGATTGTGACAGCAATCTGAGTTTTGTAATCAATTCTACCGGTCATACTTTATGCAAATCGAGCAAGAAATATTTGCTGTTTTGACTGATACCTTCCATAAGCCTGGATTCAAGCTGCATGTGTTGGTGTTGCAGCACCTGTTTTGCCTGGTAAAACAATCTCTTCTCGTATTGCCTCTTATTTGATGGCTTAAGTAATCGTTTTTGCTTGGGAATGGGAAGTTCTATGCACTTAGGCGCCCGTTGATTATATATTTCAGGTTGAGAGCGGTTCTTTGACGGAACCTTTGTGGGATGCTGCAACCGTACCTTACCCGTATCCAAACAATGCTGCATTTGTTCGTGAGTACACCATTAAGCTGCTGAGCTCTTCATTTCCCAACATGACTGCAGCAGAGGTAAATAAAAACTAAGACCAGAAGTTCTGCTTTTACAGTTTTCATGTTGATTCCTCGTCTCAAATTTGATATTGAATATCAATAAATATATTACAGGTCACACAATTTGTGAATGGACTTTACGAGTCTAGAAATGACCCGTCTGGATTTAAGAATAATATTCGTGACTTCCTTGTACAGTCTAAGGAGTTTTCCGCTCAGGTAATTAATCAAAGCCATTCAAATTAGTTTGAAGATCGCAAAACCAATAGCCAAAGCCAATTTGTGTTGAATATTAATAATTTTCAGGATAACAAAGATCTGTATGCTGAGGAAGCAGCTGCGCAGAGAGAGCGAGAGCGTCAAAGAATGCTTTCGATTCCTGGGCTTATTGCTCCTAATGAGATTCAAGACGAGATGGTGGACTCGTGAAATTAAGAAGGCGGCAACAAGAAGAAGCTTCCTCCTGTGTTCGATGGACCGGATTTTTTCTAATCGTAGGTTTTGAAAACAGGAAAAGAGTTTGAGATTTCTGTGAGTGTATCTCTGCTGCCTTTTTTGGAAGCCATCCCAATTTGATTTTGAGAATTGGAAAAGCTAAGAAATCAGAGAGATCTTTGGGGGGTAAATTAGTGTCTTGTTTGGTTAATTAACTGGGTTTAATGTAGATCTAAACATTAGGGCTATTATCTAGTTATTTATCATATGGTTGGCTATCCTTTTTGCTTTGCTTTAAATATTAGACCTTTTCCGGGTGTTTTTATTACTCAGTGATTCGTGTTTTAGGTGCAAGATATTTTTTTTAACTCTATATTATTGTTACCCCTAGGGGCTTTTAATTTGAAAGATTTTCTTACCGCTACTATCTATCCTGTAAGATTTCTCATTGAAATCATCCACTTCAAAGTGTGTTGGGAAAATTTTATCAAACAAAACATTGATTTCAGACATCATTATATTACTCTTATGTGCTAACTCATATGAAATGATACTTTACTAAGCTGAAATAAATTTAAATAAAATCCTTACATTACATTTTCTCCCTCAATTTGTGTGTTTTACTGTTTTCAGATTTAAACTGAAAAGTTCCAAATAGTACATATACAGTATATCCAAGCTGATCTATTTATTATATAATTTTCTGGGTTTAGAGTTCTAAAGTCCATACAAATTGTTTCTAAATTTCTTCTTTTAAACGAGCCGTTGACAAGAAAGAAAAAAGTTATAGTCCGTGAACGGAATTGTGAAAAAGAAACATGCTGTCTTATATTTTTCTACTTTTAGTTTAGGGAGGGTTCGCTCGGAGACGTATGATGAGTCCCATTTTTACCGTTTTTTATATAGGATTTAGATTTGTATATTGAGTCAACTAACTTATATTAGATAGAATATATGACTATATGCTTTACTTAGTGTTTTATAGGTCTAAAGAGCGTTTGGAGCAAAAAGAAGAGTTTTGGATCATTTTGGATGCAAATATACATATGAAGATGCAGAGTCCAGCAGACCCGTCAGAAATATGGCCTCAGACGAAGACCTTCCCACCGTTGGAGCTTGCTAAGATTTTGACACAAGATAGCTAAGGGAGTTAGCTTTCATCTCCAAGTGGTTTGAAAGAAATCCAACGGTGCAATCAAGAGTTATGGCCGATTTACTGAAGACAGGTCAACCTGATGACGAAGCCAACGCGGACGAGAGTTGGGACCGATCGGTCCACACTTGGGATCGATCGGGCCAGTGAAGATTTCGGCCCAAAATCATGAAGATTCATGGACCGGATCGATCGGTCCACCGCCTCTTTTTGCCTCCTCTCCAAGTTTTTCCATTTTTCTTCCTTCTTTTTGTTGCTCTCCCCTTTTCCTATATAAGGAGGGCTCGGCTATTGTATTTTACACATCTTTCTAGAGCAGTGGCTCTCTCTTTTGAGAGCTATAGCTCTCTCCTAGTTTTGTAAATATTTTTATATTTATTTTATAACTTTCTTTTTAGGTTTAGATTTCTTTAATAAAGATGTTTCCTTTTGTGTTCATCTTTGTTCTTGTTTCTATGCTCGATTAGTTAGCTTATTAGGTTTAGGGTTTTGGAAGGGATGTGATCCGATTATTAGGTTGTTAGTTTGAGAATTTATTTTATAATTTTTCTTCTATGTTGCTCTTAATGCTAGAATTAGACTGATCACCTCGTTCTAGATTTTAGGTGACTAATCGTGGCGACCGAGAGGGCTGTTTAGTCTCCGGAATTAGCATAGTCGAGCAAGGTGATCCATGGCCAACGATGGTTGTAGTCGTGGCACCTTGTGAACATATCAATCTTGTTTGTTAATGCTAGTTTTACTTTAATAGGCGAACCAATGGTTTATGATCTATTTTAGTATTGCTAAGTTAGGTATGAGCGCGACAGCGAATAACCTTTATTATCGTGAATTGAGTTCATGAGCGTATCTTAATATTTCCAGTTAATTGATTTAATTGTTTTGTCACATCCCGGATGATTTCCCAATATTTCTATTTAATTATTCATCTGTTATTTTTTGTTTAACCTAGAAACTCAAATATTATTTCTATCTTAGCTTAACTTTAATCCCATAATTTCGTAGTGTAACTTATCGGTCCCTGTGGATTCGACCCTAAAGTGCTACAATTGATTACCGTATTTGATCCGGTAGTTTGCATATTTAGGTTTATTATTTGACCTACGATCAACGTACGGTTTTCTTTGGGAATGGGAAGTTCTATAGGCGTCCCTTGATATATACAGTAAAACCTCTATAAATTAATAATGTTGGGAGCGTGAATATTAATTTATAGAGGTATTAATTTATCGATAAATTAATAATTATTAATTTACAGAGTGATTCACATTTTAAAAAAAAATTACATAAAAAGATTTTTTTTTTTTGTTATAATCAATACTCTTCTGGAATCAACTACAAGTAAGAAATAATTATAATGTCTAACAGATAATATCAAAATGCAGTAAAAATACTATAAATGAATTTTAACAAAAGTTAATGCAAATTCAAGAAAAAACAAACAGCACAAAAGTCATATTTCATCAAATATTTTCATATATAACAAATCTATAAATATATTTTTATATATTCATAAAATTATTAATTTATAGTATTGATAGGACCATATATTTACATAGGATTTCTAAAAAAATTATTATCTTATTATTTTATCGAATTGTGTCAAAATTTACACTGCTCTCAACTTAGGATCGAAGAAATTTATTAATTTATAGAGATTATTAATTTATCGGGTATTAATTTATAGAGGCTATACTGTATATTTTAAACTATATATATTCTTCTACTTTTATTAATTAAAATTACAGTTCTTAAAATTTTCCCTAATCACCCCTATAAGCTTAAACAAATGGTAGGTGGAATTCTGGTAGGTAGAATTCGTGGTTAATGGGCGTTCTCGATTTTAATAAGAGATTAGCTTAAAAACAAATCCAATTATATTTTTGTTTTGGTAGGTAAAATTTGCAGTTCATGGGAGTGTGGAATAATAGTTAGAAACTAGCTTATCAACAAAATAGGATTTATATTTTTTGGTAGGTAAAACTAGTGGTTCATATGTGTTCTCAATAATAAGTAGAGATTAGCTTAAAAACAAATCCAATTATATAATGTTGTGGTAGGTAAAATTCATAGTACATTGGAGTTGTCATAAAAGGTTATTTGTATTTCACGTTGGAAAACCACACAAACCTTTATCAAAAATAAAAAATACAAAAAAATAACACAAATATTATGGATCTTTTTCTGCTAGGAAGTATTGCTAATCCATTTAAATTATAATGTATTTTACAATTCAAGCCGTAAAAGCTAATGTATTAATACTTTTGTTTTTATAAATTGTTCCGCTATTTTCGCTCCCACCAAATGTGATAGAATCTAAACTCCCGAGTCAATATTGGTAGGTAGTAGACTGTAAATAAAGGAGAGCCAACGGCTAGTGAAAGACGAAAGCAGAGCTGAACATCCCTTTGGCAGTACTCATCAAGGTTTGCATCATTAGAAATGGTCTCGAGTTTTCCGAAAGCAAAGTACATGCACATACCGATGAAAGGCCATCTGAGACGCAGTGGTGAGGCGATTTTCTTTGCGAGCTAGGTGAAAAAGCATGCTTTGGCTTGAATGGTGGTCTGTGTTGCATTGCATTCGATATATATGGGTCAAATTTCGACTAAGTATCCGCTGGATCATGGATGCTTTCCACTTTGCTTTAAATATTAAGACTTTTTTTCCGTGTGTTTTTCGTTTTATAAGTTTTAACTCTATTTTGGTTACCATTAATAGAAAGCCTTCTTTTTTTATTTATTTATCCAAACTCAATTTAAATTAAACTTATACAACTTCGTCTAACAATCCTCTGAAATTCTTAAAGGAGCTTCCTTTAGTAGAGACAGCTTCGTGTGCTAGTTCTTTAAGCTTCTTAGCATTAGCCTTCATCTTCTTGCCATCATCTTGAACCAAAACCCGGTCCAAACTCTCCTCAAATCCATCCTTGGTGAAGACTCCATTAATAATCGTCATTCCAATCTCCCACAAAGCCTCCACGGATCTTGCATTGATTGCATGATCCCCAAAAATCGGTCTGCAAATCATTGGTACACCTGCCGAGACACTCTCCAACACGGAGTTCCACCCTCCATGCGATAGAAACACACCCATTGCTTCATGGTTTAGCAGTTCCACTTGTGGTGCCCATGGAACCACCATCCCTTGCTCTCTTGTCCGATCTAAAAACCCTTTTGGTAAATGAGCATGGTGCTTCTCCTGGAGCGACCAAATAAAAGGCACTTGACTCGATTCCAATCCTTGTGCTATCGCCACAAGCTCTCCAGGAGGCGGTGTCATGACTCTACCAAAGGCAATGTACGCTACAGAAGCAGGGGATCGCTTTTTGATCCAAGCCAAGCAGCTGTGAGGATCGTCCACTAGTGTCGATGTTTGAGACGTAGAAGATAATAAAGCGAGAGGACCGATGTTAAGGTAACGTTTGAATTTCGATCTGAGGTTATCGGTAAACGTAGGATCCAGCTCTTGAAAGGAATTGATGAAAACCGCAGTGGCACGAGGTAAACAAAGACCAATTTGGTGCAGCATTTTAGAGAAAACAGAGTCTAAATTCCCAAACAAAACCCCTTCTTGTGTGTCTTTGACTCTGATCTTCTCCATTCCTGAGATAAACCCTAATGTCTCCTCCATACGTCCACCAGCTTCTGTGAATTAATCAGGAATCAAAATCGTTACCACAGATAAAGTTTCTGAACTTTCATTTTAGCTATATATCTTCCTAAAAACGCTTTTTAATAACAAAGGTCATATTGAGGTTTTCTTGCCATTTAAGGCATCTATAGTGACCATACTGAAATGTCAATGGAATCACTAGAAGGAATCGGAAAGCAATCCAAGATTGTAATTTACCTTTGACACCGATGTTTTCTCTGATGACATCTGTGTAGAGATGAACGGAGAGAGAATTTGCTCCTCCTCCCCAGTACGCAGCCCACGGTACTTTCATCTCCGCTGCCGCCGTATCCGCCGCGAGGCAGAGGAACGCATCCGCAACTATGCACTTGACTTTCCTACCAACTTCCGTCTCCGCCACCGTGATTTCTCTCCGGAAAATCGCCGGCGCCGCTTCGAGAAACAGCTCAACCGCTACATGTGGACTCCCCGTCAACACGGATCCTTCCGGAACACCGTCGGGAACATCGTGGACTCGGATGTTCACGGGACGATCGGAGGAGGAGAACAACGAGGAGTTTGACTGTGCGGTGTTGAAGAAGGAGAAGACGGTGGAGGGAGAGGCGGAGGCGAGACGGCGAGTGACGGCGAGGAGAGGAGCGGCGTGAGTGCCGAATGGGAAAGCGAGAACAGCCACGTGGGAGTCTCTGGTTGGCTCGGATGGTTTGGCCATGTAGTTGTATGTAGAAGGAGGCAAGCAGGCTAATTAAAGAGACTAGTGTATGTAGTGATCATTAAATAGAAGTGTTGCTGAAGAGAGTAGTGTATGTATGTACTATGTAGTTCATTAAATAGGAGTACGATGACGAGAATGGAAGTTGATGAGCCACCGAGCAAGTATAGTCTCTCTTAATCAAATCTAAGCAGAGAGAACTATAAATACACCTTTTATTTTTCCTATGCTATTGCTTTATTTCCTTGTTTGGGTTCATTGTTTTGGTAGGTAAAAATTGTGGTTCTTAATGGGGAGTTTTCTCATCAAGTCTCATCTGTATTTTATTTTAGAATACCCCCAATATTATGGATCATTTTTTTTTAGTGATGAATATATATACTGTTAAAAACAATATAAGGCACAGTGCCAAAGCCTCCTTATCAGTCTTCTACAACTCAAGCCTCAGCCCAAGAAGGAAGGAAATCAAGTCCAAGCCCATTATGATTCCATTGATTTCTCCCCTCTGAAACGGTAACAGAGCAACACTCACAAAGTGTGCTCAAGGTACAACCAACCTATCTTAGCAAGCTCACGCGGTACACCCGATTATATTGTTTGTTTTTGGTAGGTAAAATTCGCGGTTCAGGTAAAATATCAATATTAATTAGAGATTAGCTTAAAACCAAATCCGGTTATATTTTGTGTATGTAGGTAAAATTTGTAGTTTTTTTTTCTTGATAAAAGGTAAAATTTGTAGTTCATTGGAGTTCTTTCTCTCAATGATTTGTAGTATTTCACGTTGGGACCACAAATAATAGTCAAATATTATGGATCTTAATTTACTATTTGCATTGCTAAGCCCATTTAAAATAGAATATATTTTTATATCTCGGGGCGTAAAGCCGATGTATTAGTATTTTCGTTTTATAAATTGATCCGCTGGTCTAGTCCCCACCAAATGTGATAGATTGTACTTCGAAATGCAAGGCGGAGGAGAACCTTGAGTCGCGAGTCGACATGGTTTGTTGCGACTTGTGAAACTGTAAACAAAGGAGAGCCAAAAAAAAAGAGAGCCAGCGGCTAGTGAAAGACTGAAAGCGGAGCTGAACATCTCCTTTGGCAGTACTCATCAAGATTTGGTTTTACAAAATCTTATTTAAAGAAACGGCCTCGAGATTTTTGAAAGTAGGTGAAAAGTACATATATGATAAGATGCCCATTTGAGAATCAATGGTGAGGCGATTCTTCCTTGCGAGCCAGGTGAGAAAAGCATGCTTTGGCTAGAATGGTCTATCATCTATGTGTTGAATTGGATATATGTGGGTCAAAATTCAACTAACCATCCCTTGGACCATGGCTGCTTTTTGCTTTGGTTTAAATAAATATTAGACCTTTTTTATTTTTTAGTGTGCTTTTCGTTTTATAAGCAAGCCACTTTTTTTTTTTTTTTTTTAACACCCAGCAAGAAACTTTTAACACTATTTTTGTTTAACACTATTTTTTTTAACACCCAGCAAGACACTTTTAACACTATTAATAGAAGTGTTCTTTTTGTTTTATCCAAAGTTAAACTCATATGATTACATCAAACCATCCTTTTGATTCTCATTTTTCATCTTCTTTAAATATGTTTTTGTTACCATTAAACTCATTTTTAATTATCCAAACTCAAATGAAATTTAAATGTTCACAACTGCATCCAACAATCCTCTGAAATTCTCAGAGGAGCTTCCTTTCGTAGAGACAGCTTCGTGTGCTTGTTCTTTAAGCTTCTTAGCATTACCTTTCATCTTCTTACCATCATCTTGAACCAAAACACGATCCAAACACTTCTCAAAGCCATCTTTTGTGAAGACTCCATTGATCATCGTCATTCCAATCTCCCACACTACCTCCACCGCTCTTCCATTCAGTCTCTGATCCCCGAAAAACGGCCTACAAATCATCGGAACACCTCCGGACACACTCTCCAAAACCGAGTTCCATCCGCAATGCGTCACAAACACACCCGTTGCCTCGTGTTTGAGCAGTTCCGCTTGTGGAGCCCATGGAACCACTATCCCTTGCTCTCTTGTCCGATCCAAAAACCCTTTTGGTAAATGAACCATGTTCTTAAGCGACCAAACAAACGGCACTTTGCTGGATTCCAACCCTTGAGCTATCACTGCAAGCTCTCCAGGAGGCGGTGTCATGACCGTACCAAAGCTAATGTACGCTACAGAAGCAGGGGATCGCTTTTCCATCCAAGCCAAACAGCCGTGAGGATCGTGCACTAATGTCTCTCTTTGCGATGTAGATGGTAACAAAGCGAGAGGACCGATGTTTAGGTAACGTTTGAATTTCGATCCGAGGTTATCGGTAAATATAGGATCCAACTCTTGAAAGGAATTGAGGAAAACCGCAGTGGCACGAGGTAAAGCAAGACCCATTTGGTGCAGCATTTTAGAGAAAACAGAGTCTAAATTCCCAAACACAACTCCTTCAGGTGTGTCTTTGACTCTGATCTTCTCCATTCCTGAAATAAACCCTAATGTCTCCTCCATACGTCCACCTACTTGTGTAAATTAGGAAAGAATCAAAACATTACCACAAACACATATACTCTTCAAATCACATTTTTCTGATCCTCTGTTTCCTCTTTTAGCTAATCCTAATTTTTCCTTCAATTGTTTATGAGATAAGGACAAAATCACAAATTGGAATTGGAAACTATTCAAAAAATTGTATTTACCATTGACACCGATGGTTTCTCTGATGAGATCTGTGTAGAGATGAGCAGTAAGCGAATTTGCTCCGGCGGTCCAAAACGCAACCCACGACGCATTCATCTCCTCCGCCATATCAGCCGCGAACCAGAAAAACGCATCAGTCAACATGCATTTCACTTTCCTACCAACCTCCGTCTCCGCCGCCGCGATTTTTCTCCGGAAATTCTCCGGCGCCGCTTCGACAAACAGCTCGATCGTCTCCTGTGGTTTCCCGGTGAACACGTATCCCTCCGGAACACCGTCGGGAACATCGTGGACTCGAATGTTCGCCGGAGGATCGGAGGAGGAGAATAACGAGGAGTTTGATTGCGCAGTGTTGAAGAAGGAGAAGACGGTGGAGGGAGAGGCGGAGGCGAGACGGCGAGTGACGGCGAGGAGAGGAGCAGCGTGAGTGCCGAATGGGAAAGCGAGAACTGCGACGTGGGAGTCTCTGGTTGGCTCAGAGGGTTTAGACATGGTGAGTAGTAGTAGTAATATTGAAGGAGGCAATGATCATTAAATAGAGAGAAATAGGGAATGGTTGAGGATGAGCCACCGAGCAAGTATAAAGCTCGTGACGGTGGTTGGTTTGTACCCCTCTCTCTCTCTCTCTCCTATCTCTTTCTTAACTAAATATATTATTTGACCAATAGACGTTTACTTGACTTTTGTCAAATTGATTTTAAATTATTTTTGTTTTTTTTTGGTGGGATTAAATTATTTTTGTTTTAATTAAATACTAGTACAGTATGTCTTTTCATTTTTGAGTTATTTTTCTCCAAAAAGGATATTTTTGGATTTTTGACATTTGTTTGTACCTTATGTTAAAAGCAAATATTAGATTTTTTTTTTTACTGAAGTTTTGTTTTATGAGCTAACGAAATCTATATACACGGAAGAAGGAGAAATTAAAAATCTAACTACAGAAATATTTTAATTAGTTAGAGGAAACGTCAAAAGACTATTTAGTCCCTACATATCTATAAAATTTCTTACTATAGTCTGCAGACAATGCATACCATCTGTTCTTTGTAAGACCTTCTAGAACCTGAGAGTGGATCCCAAAAAAAATATTTGTTAGTCAAGTATCTCTACAGAACACTTTTAATTGACATCAGAAAACTTATACTAATAACTTACCTGAAGGGCAAAGAACTTGGTACTCGTCATATTTGTGTTTTGTAGGATATGTGGTACTTGACGCCACATATCTGGATCAGCTTCCAAATCCCGCAAAATCGGGTCAGCAACAGCTATCTGAACACCATTCAAGGGGAAAAAAAAACACAGATGCGAAGGAGGTGAATGTTGATATCGAATCATAACTATGAGATTCAGTGATCAAAAACTTAAAACAATCATTAACAGAATTTCACTGGGAAATTAATATATTCTACTCCGGAATACCATGAAAGGGACAAATCTACGGAAGAACAATGAACTTAGTTTACCAAAGCGCAAAGGAAAATCTCAGTAGGCGAAAGAGAATGAAGCGAGTTTTACTAACTCAACGAGCAAAATTCAATACAGCACTAAACCCTAAGACAGTGAAATCCAGATTAAAATCACAGAAATGCTTGCGAACAGACGTATCTACTAAAACCCTAAGTACGAAACAGCCTAAATCCTTGCTCGTTTAAGCCACTCGAGAAGAAACGAACGCTTAAACGATAAACAGATCCGTAAAATATGCTTATCACTCGTCCAATCCTTTAAATTGTCCGACGAACCAGAAACCACAAGTCAAAAATACAGTGAAATCGAACCTCCTCTTTAGATCCGGATGAAAGTGCAGAGTTTGTTGGAACAAGAAACGACTTGTTGTAACAAGATCGAGATAAGTTTGTTGATGGTGACGTGGCCCGTGGATTTAAAAGATAAACATCAACAAGATATTATGAGAGATTAAATCAGAAGAAACGTAGAGCTAAAGATATTTTTGAAGAAGATTTTATTGAAGATTTATTCCTTGTTTGTTAAGAGGATATTTTCCTTTTTGTATTGAGGTGTATCTAGGGTGACACGTCTCATTGGTATATGGGTATATATACAGGAGAGTGATATGTTGCTAGGGTTAGCCGAAAAGAGAGAGAGAAAACGAATTGCTTTGTTTCGGTGGTTTTGTAGGCAAGTNAGGGTTCTTAGTGTCGTGTAATTCCAGTTAGGCAAAGTCTTGTTGTAAAGTTTGTCTAAGTTAATCTAGTTGATGATTTGAGGGCCGTCGTTGTAGCAATAATCCAAGTTCAAACATTGCATCATGTTAGGCAAAAGAAATTTTACAGCAAAAAACATAAATCTATAGCACTAACCAATCGGCCCCATAGTCTTTAACTAATTACTGTTATGCAGTTTTAGTCTAGTGGTTGCATTTTGGTAGTTGTGATCATATTTCACATGCATATATTCTTAGAAGTAGTATATAGGCAAGAAAAACCAATATTTTTAGTTCACGCTAAGTGTTACCATAAGTGTTTTCATAAACTTTATGTTACCGGCAACTATGGTAGGTGTCACCTATATTATAACGTTTATTAAATGTTGTTATATTGGTATA
>OVAQ01000539.1:0-30013 GCA_900406345.1 Erysimum cheiri
GTTTATGTAACCTACTCAACAACACAAATCAATAATAATATATTTCATTCTCTAAGTTTCTCAAGAAGAATTTGAACCAAAAAAAATATATATATAGAGAAGAAATCTCCAAGTTTTAAGATGGAATATAAGTGGTTCATAAGAAAATATATAAGTATAAATGGTTCATGTTATTTTAATTCTTAGTTTTTGAAAATGTCCCGTTAGCTTAGTGGTAATTATATCTAAAAGAAAATCATCGAAAAGATAAGAATTAAAACGTGGGAATTAAGAACATAATCTGATAATCAGACGCGGAGACTGCATGTAGCACTTGCAGAGTTGCAGGCCCAATTATGAAAAAGGCAAATTTGCCTTTTGCTCCACGAACTTCGTAGGTCAATTATAAATTTATAATACATATATTTATGCATACATACAAAACCCATCTTGAAATTGAATTGCTCATAATCTAAAATGTGAACGTGTATAGTCAATGATTTTGTATACGACGTCAATAAGTCCAAGGGTTGGACCAAGTTTAGTGTCTTACGTAGGCCAACACTCCAACTAATTAAATATTCAACAATGAATAATTGAATATCAAACCACCAACAAAAATACAATCATCCATTATATCGGAAAGACACGTTGTTAAGACTTTATATTAAATATTTTAGACATAAAACATACAGTTCCATTCCATTAAGATTTTCTTTATTCAGAAATTGAATCCAAGTTTTTATATATATGTAAATATACATATTTGAAGAAAATATATTATACATCTTATTTAGAAAATGGTAATTAAGATATTAATAAATTCTCTTCATCACCACTGGTATCTTCAGGCTTAAATCATTTTCTTTTTGTTCAACTCATAAAATACAAAAAATAATTAAGCATATAAAAAGGGCTTACGCTTTTCGGCTTTTATATGATTGACCATTAAGGATTGGCATATATTTAGTTTTGATTCGGTTCAATTTTCGTTCCACCTGGTTTAGTTCCATTTAAAAGAAAAACTAAAAAAGTGTCGCAAGCGAACCAAATTCAATTCATTCGTCATTTCGGTTGTGGAAAATTAAGTATGTTGTAATTGTGTTCAGATTTTAGGTATAGTTTGGTTTATTTATTTATTTTGATTAAATTTTGGATATATATATGACTTCGGTTAATAATAAAACTTGTCGAAGTAAAACTGGTTTCCGTATCCGGTTTGATTGTTAGTTTCGGTTTATTTGTGTATCCACTATCCACTATCGAGTATGTCAGTATCCAATGATTGACCGCGTGAATTACACTAAAAGGTCCAAACCCATGACGTTGATATTCAGCATAAGAAGGTTGACTTTCGTGGTGTTGCTTTCTACAACTTGATCAATCAATAATCACTAATTTCCAAATAAACCGCGTCAAACCCAAAAAGTATGAAGATTAGACACGGACATACAATAACATCACAATCATCCTCACCATCATAACCACCATCAACTCTTCTCTTTTCATATATGTTTTTTTTTGTTGCTTGTTAGTTTTCTTCGTATTTGACAACCCAATTGGACTAAATTCTCTTTCGGTTTAGTTTGTTATTTTTTTCATGCATTATAATTTAAACCGGAACCTACCTTCTTTAGCAAAAATAATTATAAGACGGGGCCGCAAAATTTAACCAAGAATCTCTCTTTTTGAATCCAGTGGGAATTCCGTATACGAAACCAAGATCGAACGGACCAATCCAAATTACTACCAGTTCATATTTGATTTATTTAACCGAACGGAACCGAACCGAACCATACTATCTAGCCATCACCTGAACCAGTGTTTTTTTTTTTATAATACCTAAACTTTCATGTGTATGATTAGTTGGTAGGAGGTTCGAATATATTACTTATTTACTGCAATTTTCATCATTTCTACAATAAAAACACGTGCATGTACTGTACCATCGTGTATTCCACGTATATCCTACACGTACGCATAACGGCATGGACACTTTTTTTGATGTCTCAGAGTTGTTCACATTTTGTTTTCACTATAAGAAAAAATATTATTATTTAATATTTAACCTATTTAAACAATCTGCTAAATAAGAACTTTTGCAGTGTCTCACATTTAATAGAATGGGGCGTTTGCTGTAAAATGAAAGGAACTTTTGCAGCGTCTCCATCGTAGACATTTTTTTCTCTTACAAAGAAATTTCTTGTTCAGGTCATTTTTTTGGAATCGGAACTGGATATTGCTTATAATGTTTTTTTATTTATATATGTAAACTTCACTCATAAAATTATTATTTTAATCATATGATAAAAGCAACTATTAAGAACATGACACCTATTTGTTAGCAACGTTTCCTACAGAAGCAACTGCAGCATCGATTCTTTTCCTTTTTCCTTCTCTTTCATCAGTATATTATTTTTTTATTAATAGGCATCTTGATTAGTACTCCTCGTTGGAGATGGTCTAAGAAGAAAAATGGTACTTTTACAGAAATTATATATTTGAATTTAATCCGTATAATCTCGTACGTATTCACGAAGTAACAAATACGACCGCAAAACTATATTTTTCTTAATTTTAGAAAATAATCGGTCTCATGGATGAATTCCATATTAATGTTTATATATCTGTGCAGCCAGGTTTTTTGTCCGTAATTAATAGTCCTTCCGAATTCTTCCTTGAATTTTTTTCTCTTAGTTTAATTTGTTTGTGTGTATTACAAAAAGAAAAATGGTTTTGTGTTGTGTGAACGCTGCACTACAAATTAATTTGGACTTGGGAATCTATCACGTCAAAACCTAATTGAAAGGGAAGAAAACACCGGCAATGTTTATGACTTTTTGGGTCGGCTAAATAACAGAGTTTATGACTTTTATCATTTATACGGATCGTCTGCCACAATCTACACGTATCAAAACTATAATATAAAATACGAATCGATATATTAATCTAGATATATATTCTGCTTATCTGGAATATTGTTTACCAGAATTACTTGTTTATCTTGAACTCTGTAAAGAAAATATGAGCATCAATTGAATGAAACAAATGTTGTATATATAAATAAGATCTTTGGTCCCCAATCTTTGTCAACAACAATGGCTTGTCAATTGTCATCGTCCATGCCTAGCAAATAATAGAAAATTATGAGCGAATCAAATCATCCAGTAAGAGCATAAATAACCCAACAACACTTAAGGTGTTCAAGAATATAAAATTATTAAAATACACACTCTCTCTTCTTTTTACTCAACTTTATACATTCTCTTTCATTTTTTTACTCAACTTTTATTAATTTTATATTTAAACACATCCACTATCTTCAAAAAACTCTCTCCAAAAAGTTTCAAAATTAGAACACCTCTCTCCAATCATAACAACAATCTCCTCTTTTTACTCAAACTTTATTAATTTTATATTCAAAAACACTCATATTTTTACTCAAAAAACACTCTCTTTCCTCATATTCCTCAAAGTTTAATAATTTTATATGGGAGAACACCCCTAGGTGTTCTACCATTACCAGTGCCCTAAGAACAACACTGAAGAATTCATATTTTAATAAGAACAGTATTAATTAAAGAATTCATATTTTAAAACAACATGTATCATTATCTTGTCATCTTTCTTCCAAAATTTTCCACTCTCCAAAGAATAGAGGAATCTTTCGAGCATGCGGAAGAGGACAAGATGTTTAGCTGGGCTATCTTCCAAAGTTACACCTGTTAGATTACATATAGAGTAAAACAAATGAGAGTTGAGCTCAAACAATCGGGAGCAACTCAAAATAAAAACGTCTTGACGATTAATTAGCTTTGAGAAATAAAAACACAACAGAGAAATTTCTTAGGACAGGGAGCTTCCTCTATCTGTGATGTAAATTAAACCAGAGAAAATGTAGCGAAACATAGCCAAATGTTTTACCACATGAATGCACAAAAACTTTGTAGAAAGGCGAACGAACTGAGAGAGATCGATGGAGGAAAAAAGCGAAAAAGAGAAGTGGATTTCGTTGCAATTTTCAGGGTTTGATTTGATTATTTTTTTAACGAAATGAAACTGAACGGTGTTAATTAACGTTAACGGTGTTTAACGAAAAATACTGAAACCTATATAATAATTAAAACATGTGACTATATAATAGATCTGAAATCATTAATTTTTTTTTTTTTTTTTTTTTTTAACCCTTAATACATTGATACTTAAGAAGAGTTTACAAAGTCACCGCGAAGATTTGCAGAAATACAACTAGGGAAAACCGAATGAAACTGAAACTCATTCACTGATAATCTCTGAACTTTTGCTAACAAATCAACCGATTTGTTAACTAACCTTGGACACCAAACAAACTCAACAGCTTCAAATCTTCTTGCCCAGTCTTTAATCTCCATTATCCAATTGATACAATCAAATCTTTTGATCCTTCCATGGATAATATTATTCAGAACCTGACAATCCCCTTCAAATATAACTCTGCGGTATCCCTTAATCCAAAGATTCTGCATAGCGAACAAAAGGCTTTGACATTCCGCCTCCAAAACAGAGTAAACTTGTAAACCAGAGGCTTGAGCTGCTCCTCTAAAACAACCATTATCATCTATAATAATCCAGGCTACCATAGCTTTAGTGTTATGATTGAGAAAACTGCCATCATAATTGCATTGGATCCAACCCAACCTTGGTCTTTTCCACCTAGTAGCCTGACTTTGAGCAACAAAACTACGATGATTATTATTGTGTCTGCTACTATGACTTGCTTGCCCTGAATCAATCCATTCTTTTGTATCACGAACCGCTTCATTATAAACCTTTCTCCAAGGGCTAAACTTACGCTGAAACACTAATTGGTTCCTACTTTTCCAAATTCTCCAAAGGATCCAAATAGGTAAATGAGCTTCAAATAATCGATCATCTTTTGAACCAAGCCAATCAAAAAGAATCTTCAATTTAGACTCAAACGAAACCAGCGGATTTACTAGACTTGGAAGAGAAATATTGGATGCACGCCAAACCTGTACTACATGAGGACAAGAAAAAAACAAATGGTCAGAAGTCTCCTGCTCTGTAACACACCTGCAACACAAATTATTAGTCACAATATGCCTTCTTTGTAATTCCTCTCCAGTAGCCAAAGCTCTTGATAACATTCTCCACAAAAAATATTTTAACTTGGGGACAATCTTTAACTTCCATATCTGGCTCTTAATATGGGGATCTCCTGCTGGAGGCATAGCAACTGGAACATTATCTGGAAGATGAGAAGCTAACCAATAATCTGATTTAACTGAGTAAATACCATTATCCGTATAATGCCAACCAAGATAATCACAAGGCTGATTCACACTGGTTTTTAAAGCTAGAACATGGGGAACATCCTCTGGGTGAACTCTTTCTCTAATCAAACGCTCATTCCAACCACGCCGATGAGGCAGTAAAAGCTCACTAACTCTTACAACCGATTGATCCACAAACAGAGGTCTTGGAGGCCTTGGTGTATGGAGCGGAAGCCATGGATCAACCCATGTTTGTATTAATGATCCATTGCCAACAATAAATCTTAATCCACTTTTTAGAAGATCACGACCTTTGAGGATATATTGCCAACCAAAAGAAGGCGAGGTACCTCTTGAAGCATTAAGAATATTGGTAGAAGCAAAATAACGACCACGCAGCATACGAGCCATCAAACACTCATGATTTTGGAGAATACGCCATACCTGCTTGGCTAACAACGCATCATTAAACTTCTCTATGTCTCTAAAACCCAAACCACCCTCTTGTTTAAGATACTTTAACCGATCCCATGCAACCCAATGCATCGAATGGTCAGAAGAAGGAGAATTCCACCAATAATTCGCTAAAATACGCTCAATATCCTCACAGATTGTCTTTGGAAGCTTAAAACAATTCATTGTATAAACCGACATGGCAACAACAATTGACTTCAACAAAATCTCCTTTCCACCTTGAGACAAAAACTTATTATTCTAACCTTTTGTACGATCCCTAACTTTCTCCACTATATACTGCAAAAGCTCCACTTTTTTTCGACCAAACTGTTCTGGCAGACCTAAATATTTACCACACCCACCCATGTTGAGAATTTGTAGTAATCTCCGAATCTGAGTCTTCATAGGATCCAGAACACGCTTCCCAAACAATAACGAAGATTTCCTAGTATTGACCATCTGACCCGAAGCTTTCTCATACTGAAATAAAATGTCCTTTATAGCCCGAGTAGAATGCATATTCGCTTGACAGAAGAAAAGGGAATCATCTGCAAAAAGCAAATGAGTAATAGGAGGACTAGCATTACTAATCTTAATGCCTCTAATCAAGCCTTGACCTTCAGCTCGCTTCATCAGATGGCTAAGAACCTCAACACACAAAATAAAAAGATAAGGGGATAAAGGATCTCCCTGACGAATGCCTCTCTCCGGACGAATAAAACCCTTCGGAGAACCATTAATATTGACTGAAAAAGTTGCTGTACGAACACATGTCATAATCCACCCAATCCATTTGATATCAAATCCAAAGCGTAGCATAGTTTCCTGGAGAAAATCCCATTCTAAACGATCATACGCTTTTGTAATATCAGTTTTAATGGCCATAAACGAGTTAGCACACCGTCTTTTAACCTTCAAAGCATGCATAACTTCATGAGCTATTATAACATTATCAGAAATAACTCGTCCCAGAATGAAGGCTGCTTGTTCCTCTGAGATGAAACTAGAAAGATGAGCTTTCAACCTCTCAACAAGAATTTTCGTATCTGAAATCATTAATTTATTTGGTGTAATGTAAACGTATTATCTGAGAAAATAATATATAAATAAAAATAATTAATTTTAGAAACAAAATAATAATAATTGACTTACTAGTCAGAGGGAGCGAGTGAAAAAATGGGCCTACATCCAGCACTAACTCAGCCCACACAACTCTCTCTCTCTCACACAGATTTACCAAATTGGATGAAAACGTTTTAAAATTTTAGGAAATTAATAATAAAATGAGTCACAGTCACAGATGTCTCTATCTTTCACAGCCAAAATTCACGATTGTTTATTACATTTCCCCCTTTGTAAAGATTCCGACAAATCCCCACTCGTTGGATCCACCACTATATAAGAAGACAATTGAGCACAGCTTGAGATGAAGAGCAGAATCATTCTTAACCATAGAGATAGAAGAGATAAGAACAACAACAACACAGACATCTTCTGTAATTACTCTCAGATTGAGACTATGGAGAGAAAGCCCCTTGAGGTTGAGACTACCACCACCACCACGACGCCGTACTCCGCCGTCGACGGTGATGCTACATCGACGGTCGATTCATTCGATGAGGAGCAGAAAAAAATTGTTTATAGAGGATGGAAAGTCATGCCCTTCATCATTGGTAACGCTTCTTTTTTTTTTCTATTCGGACATCTTTTTACTTTATTTGTGCTTTGTCGGAATTTACAGAAGTGAAAACATTTTGTCCGTGATGTTTTTAATTTCTTTTCTTTACTCTTGTCTTTGACTTGACTCTGTCAAAAATCTTGAATTGGGGATTTTGCTTTGAGGTTTCAAAACAGAAAATGGTTTAAAAACTAAGATTTGGTTGAAACCCAAATCAACCAATATGGATATCAGTTTTATAATTGTGTTTCTTTTAATTTTCGTCAGTAAAAAGAGACTTTGAATCATGCAGTTAGATAAGTTTCTGAAAAAAAAAAGTCGATAAGATTTGAGATTTTTTTGGATAAGACAAAATTAGTTTCTGGGAGTTACAAGCAGTTAGATGTATAAAGTTTCATGTGAACCCAAGTCAGGACATTGAAAGTCAAATTTTAGATCTGTGTGTTTCGGTTTCAAAAGCTGTGTACATTAAATGTGAAAAGTTTGTAACTTTATGAGTAACCAATCATTAATGTTCTTTTTTGGCAGGTAATGAGACATTTGAGAAGCTTGGGATCATAGGAACATTATCAAACCTTCTTGTGTACCTAACTTCTGTATTCAACCTTAAGAGCTACACTGCTGCAACTATCATCAATGCCTTTAGTGGCACAATCAATTTCGGGACATTCGTTGCTGCTTTCCTCTGCGACACTTACTTTGGTCGCTACAAGACTCTCAGTGTTGCTGTCATCGCTTGTTTTCTGGTACCTACTATGATTTTTGATGACTAAAAAAGAACCTGGTTTCGTTTTCACCAATATTTTCAGTCTTTTCTAAACCATTTTCATCTTTGTAGGGATCGTTTGTGATACTAATGACTGCTGCAGTTCCGTCATTGCACCCCGTTGCTTGCGGAAAGCAGCAGCTCTCGTGCGAAGGGCCTGATGTAGGCCAGATTCTGTTTCTGCTGATGGGTTTAGCCCTTCTCGTGGTTGGCGCGGGTGGTATCAGACCATGTAATTTAGCATTTGGGGCTGATCAGTTCAACCCCAAATCCGAATCCGGAAAGAAAGGGATCAACAGTTTCTTCAACTGGTATTTCTTCACTTTCACATTCGCGCAGATCATCTCGCTCACGGTAGTTGTGTATGTCCAGTCAAACGTGAGTTGGACAATCGGTTTGACCATCCCTGTGGTTCTTATGTTCTTGGCGTGCGTGATCTTCTTTGCTGGCGATAGATTGTATGTAAAAGTGAAAGCCTCAGGTAGTCCATTGGCTGGTATTGCTCATGTTATAGCAGGCGCTATCAAGAAACGAGGATTGAAGCCGGTTAAGCAGCCGTGGGTCAATCTTTACAACAACATTCCGCGTAACTACGCAAATACTACTCTAAAATACACCGACCAGTTCAGGTAAATCGAGATCTCTAATTCTTTGTTCTCTTGCTTTATGTTTCTGGCTTTTGTTTTGCTGAAAAATTTTGGTTTGTTATGTTGCTAGATTTCTAGACAAAGCAGCAATTATGACCCCCGAGGACAAGTTGAACTCCGATGGAGCAGCTTCCAATCCATGGAAACTATCCACAATGCAGCAAGTGGAAGAAGTGAAATGCATTATAAGAGTGATTCCAATCTGGTTTGCTTCCGTGATATACTACCTTGCAATACTTATGCAAAATACTTATCCGGTCTTCCAAGCGCTCCAGAGCGACCGACGATTGGGTTCTGGTGGCTTCAAGATTCCCGCGGCCACCTATGTAGTGTTCTTGATGACGGGCATGACAGTTTTCATCATATTCTACGACCGTGTCCTTGTCCCGTCGCTCAGAAGAGTGACCGGGAAAGAAACCGGTATATCACTATTACAGAGAATCGGGGCGGGGTTTGCATTTGCGATATTGAGTCTATTAGTTTCCGGGTTTATAGAGGAACGGAGAAGAACCTTTGCGCTGACCAAACCGACACTCGGGATGGAGCCTCGGAAAGGAGAAATCTCCTCAATGTCAGCAATGTGGTTGGTTCCGCAGCTCACACTTGCAGGCATAGCAGAAGCTTTTGCTGCCATTGGACAAATGGAGTTTTACTACAAGCAGTTTCCTGAAAACATGAAGAGTTTCGCGGGTTCTATCTATTATGTGGGTGCGGGGGTTTCGAGCTACCTCGCTAGCTTCTTGATCTCAACTGTTCATCGAACAACTGAGCATTCACCTACAGGGAATTGGTTAGACGAGGATCTGAACAAAGCGAAATTGGATTACTTCTACTTCATGCTCTTAGGACTCATGGTTGTTAACATGGCTTACTTCTTGTTGATGGCTAAATGGTATAGATACAAAGGCAGTAATGATGAAGACGTCACTGAGATTGAGACCAATGAAGAAGAGACCAAGCAGCCGCAGCTACAAGACAAGAACTCTGTCTGATCTGGAAACTTATTTATTTTTGGTCTTCTTCTTCAGTCTCCTCTTTCTTGTTGTACTTTTTCCGTACTCGAAATCAATCTTGTTGTTGTACTTTATAGATAAAATGAAAAAGAAATCACTTCATCTTTATAGACATGTATTGTAAAATAAGATTTTTGTTACTAATTTCAAACTATGTACCAAGTTTCTGTTCGTCTTTCACCACAGTAGAACAGAACAAACCACTAATAGAGAGCAATAGACAGAGCGAAGACGATGAAAAAATGTTTCTTGTAATGTTCAAAGGGTGGAGATCGAGTTACTTAACTAGCGATTTCGGCTCTCCGCTTGGCTTCTTCAGCCATTTGGTTAAGTTTACTGACATGGGTTCGATCTGTGAACATCTTAGTATCTGGTGCTTGTAGCCCGTGGAGTGTTCTCTGTGCGTGCGCCCATTGCAGCTCTCTTTGTTCCTTCCCGAATAGAGCAGGATACAAAAGCTATTCGTGTTCTTGATACATACCCTTTGTTCGATAACAAGATCCCAGGCTCTGCCCCTAAGAGCATAACGGATGAAGAACTTGATGAAATCAAGTGGGATATAGAATATGATGTTATAAAGCCAAATGATCCCGAATAGTAAAATAGACTGCGTAGATCTGTCCAGCGAAACATGAAACCAACACAAGTTACTTATTTCTACCAAAAAAAAAAACACAAGTTTTTTTTTTTTTGAAAATTGTTTTACATTAAATTAAATGTGGCAAAAGTGTTTACTATTACAATAAACCAACTTTAATAGTTGGACTTTTAACCCAATAAACAAAAATAAAAGGAGCTGTGTAACAAAACTCATTTAAAATAAAAACCAAATTCGAGCCCATTAAAGATAATGGCCCAGTGACGCCCAAAGCTTGTCTTCAACCAATAATTGATGCGTTTAGTCCCAAACGAACCAGAAACCCTAGATCTCGTGGGATGTCAACGAAGAGAAAACCAGAACTGTAAACACTCACTTGCTGCTCTGTTATTCTGAGTCCGAAAAGAGGATATGCGATTCCGAATTGTTCGATCAATTCGGCGGATGAGAGTGTCATTGCCATTGAAGATATTACGGTGAAGTCTCGAATTTCTTTCTCCCCATACTTCGTAAATTGTTGCCTGCCAAGCTAACAGAGAAAGATATCTTCTGTGATTATTACCTGAGAGAGAGAGAGTAGAGATTCCATCACATCGAGCCAGTTGAAGGAATAGCTTATGACTTCCAGCTTAGAGGAGAAATATGACCAAATGAAAGAGGTGTAGCTGCAACTAAAGAAGAGGTGTAGCTGCAGCTAAAAAAACACAAGTTACTTAAGGGAAAATGGCTTGATGCCTCAATGATTTGAGATTTCAAAGAAATGTGGCACTCACAGTATAATTTTTCATTCTCTGAAAGATAAGCAGGACTGGTCAAAACAGCACTAACTCTAAAAAGAAAGAAATCTTTAGGGTGGGGTGTATCGGATTCAAGATTTTGAAGGATTTTGTGGAATTTAGAAAATCTTTAGATTTTGAGAGATTTGAGTGAGTTTTTAAGATATTTGGTGGATTTGAGTGAATTGTTAGTCTTTACTCTTCAGTCTTTATCTTGTTTATTTGAATATCTGTTTTTACAGCACTGTTTTCTCTAATTCTATAAAAGTAACATGCAATATTTTCTAATATTTATTTTGTTTCACAAAAAAAAAAAAAAACAATTTTAGTTTCAATTTATGATTGTTCTATTTGAAAAAAAATTGTATCTTTATTAATTTAATTTGATAATTTTCACTTATCTTATAGCTATCCTAGTTATATTGATAACAAATTTCTTAGTGTAGGAGAAAATAAAAATGAGTTGTATAAAATCTTAAATGTATCTTTTCTTGCCAAAAATAAAATTAAAAATAAGATTAAATCTATATATGTAATTAACAATCAATTCAAATTTTATTCATAACCAAATTTGGATTCAATATATTTAAACAAAATAACTATAGGATAAAATAATAATATTTTACAACTAACTTTTATAATCTGACAAAGAAAATACATGTTTGGATTTATAACTGTAATCGTGATTTGTCAAAACAAGTTTGGAAAAATAAAAATGGAAAGAGAAGAAAACTATAATAGCTAAAAACTCAAATAGAATATGAAATTTTTGAATGAAGAATGAATGTGTAAGAAATCAGACATTTTAGTTATAAAATGGTAAAATTATTATTATTATTGAAACGTTCCTTCCTCTTCCCTAGTCTCCACGCATCTGTTTCGCATTTTCCCCTTCTTAACCGGCGACGGCCAATCATCGTTAACCGCCGGGGAAATTTTTCCGAACAAAAGATAGATTCGTAAAAGCGCTGATTCAGTCATTGCTGTGATTGAGAAATGGGTGTGGATTACTACAATATACTGAAGGTGAATCACAACGCGACGGAGGATGATCTCAAGAAAGCTTACAAGCGTCTCGCTATGATTTGGCATCCCGATAAGAATCCTTCGACGCGTCGAGATGAAGCGGAGGCTAAATTCAAACGGATCTCCGAAGCTTACGACGTTCTTTCCGATCCTCAGAAACGCCAGATCTACGATCATTACGGTGAGGAAGGTCTCAAATCTGGCAAAATCCCTAATTCCTCCGCTGCGTCTTCTTCATCAGAGGCTTCATCTTCTTCTTCCGCGAGGTATACGCACTTTAATCAGCACAGGCAGCAGCATCCGCCGAACGCTGCGTCGTTTCGTTTTAGCCCTAGAGATGCGGATGATATATATGCTGAGTTCTTTGGATCTGAAAGCGGAGGAGGAGGAGGTAATGCTGGTGGGAGAGGAAACAGCAGAACGTTTAGGAATGGTCATTTCAATTCCGGTGGTAATTACGGTGCCAATGGTTATAATGGTGAGATGAGGAAAGCTCCAGCTGTGGAGAATCCATTGCCTGTGAGTTTGGAGGATCTTTACAAAGGTGTGAAGAAGAAGATGCGTTTATCCAGAAATGTCTACGATGCTTCTGGGTATGTTTTCTTCTTCCTCTCCCTCTTCAGGCATTGCAATTGTACACGTTAATTTGGTGATTAGTTTGGCTAAGAGAAGCTTTTACTTTGAATATCTTCTTCTGGTCTCTGCAAGTTTGCTGTTCTAAGTGGTCAACATTGGAATCTAGGAATGAAGCTAATGACCAAATATGGCATGTTTAGGTTTTGTAATCTATGTATTTATTGGTCTTTGATGGACATTTCCTTGAATTGATATAAGGGGATGTTCGTTTAATCGGAGATTTGGGTAGTGATAGTCGAGGTATTACCCTCTTGTTGGTGGACATTGGACGATGTCTGCATAGAGAGATGAATTTGTCTTTGTTTACCATTGGTTTGAACCGTGAGAAGATGTTTATTTTGCAGAATAAACTATCGGAAAGCGACTAATGTTGCAATACTGTTGTGATTTGTGTTGCTGTTTGATCTTGCAGTAAAATGAGGGTCGTTGAGGAGATATTGCCCATAGATATAAAAGCTGGGTGGAAGAAAGGCACAAAGCTTACATTCCCTAAGAGAGGCAATGAAGAGCCTGGAATCATACCGGCAGATATTATTTTCGTGGTTGAGGAGAAGCCACATCCTGTTTACAATAGAGATGGAAACGACCTTTTGGTCAGTCAGGAGATAACTTTACTTGAAGCCCTAACTGGTAAGACCCTCAACCTGACAACACTTGACGGAAGGACTCTCATGATCCCACTAACCGATATCATCAAACCGGATCACGAGATTGTTGTTCCAAACGAAGGAATGCCAATCTCTAAAGAACCTGGAAAAAAAGGCAACCTGAGACTGAAGCTTAGTGTGAGATACCCGACGAGGCTCACAGCGGAACAAAAATCCGAACTGAAGAGAGTACTTGGTGGGGTATCATGAAGAACTTAATGATGAATGTAGATAGCGAAAGTAGAGGAGATAATAGATTGTGAATGGTAGGAGGAATTCTTCTTGGGGCTTGGATTTGAAAGCCGAAGAACAAACACAAGCTTTGCTTTTGTCTTTTGACTTCTCTGGTTTGAAATTAGACTTTTCAGTTTTGTTATTTATTTGATTTGTTCTCGTTGCCTTTTAATGTGAGTGTACTCCAAACATTAAGGTATGCTTTGTTACCTATTTATCTGATTTATTTGATCAATTCATGTATCCCCCACTTTTATTGCTATCTTCATACGGTTAGCTACATGAACCTCTTTTCTTCTTGCTATTGGCATAATATGATCATTAAGGCCATATTGAGGCCACGAAAAACTTTTAAGGCTTAGTCTAATGTAAAAGCATCATATGATGTTTTTGGGAAAAAAAAAAAGCTTCTCTCTCTTCTCCCAAGGTACAATTTAGTTTAGATGATTTAAGAATTCAAATCAAAACCAGCTGAAGATATAAACGCCAATTCAAACAGGCAGTAGGAAGTGGCGTGGGTTAGTTACTAGTCAACAGTGCAGACTAAGCTTTGAGCAAATAACCATCCTCCAAATCTGGCTTTAACCAATACTAAACCTACCAATCCATACACAAGACGAGACATGTCAGCGTAAACCAAGTCGAAATCAGGATCAGATAGGTCATCAAGAAGCCAAAAACCGCTTGTTCTACTAACTTGGGAAATTGAGATTCCAAGAGTCAGAATAACTAAAAGTGAAGAACAAAAAATTTATTCATAGGAACTGTGGAAATAGTAAAACTCAATGTACAGTTTTTGTGACAAATCTATTGGCTTCACTCTTTCCTTCCTCTCTTCTTAGCGACACTCATAGATGAAATGAAGAGATGTATAGGATCCCAAAAAGGTACTTTACGGAGGAAATAACCTATTGATGAAAACGTTTTAAGCAGTGCTGGAGACTGGGAAAAGCTTTTCCACCATGTTGTTGGAGAGAATTCTATTTGGGTCCAGCTCCCTGCGTGCTTTGTTGTATGCATCCACTGGGAAACGTTTTCTGAGTCTTGTTTGTAGAGCTTCAAGTTCCTCTTTATCCTTTGGTATCTGGATTAAATTAAAGATCAAACAGTAACCATTAGAAACTGTCTAAATAGAAACCTCACTAGATTCCCATCTCCTTAGCTTCCTTTTCACAAGGAAGAGACAATTGTATTTCAAGAAGGAAAAATGAATTCAGATGCAGAGATTTTTTGTCCGTTTAGTCAGTTACGAATCTAACTAATATATTAACTTCTAAAAAGGCGAGTGGATCATACGGACATTGTAGTTAAGTGTAAAGTGATGGTAAATGTGTGTTAGGATTCAAATTCCCATACATAGATTGGAAAATCTACAATTACCTCAATTTTAGCCCAATGTTCATACGCAGAATATTGATCCCACAATTGTGTCTGTGTCAAACGTCTATAGTGGAAAAATTCATCTGTGATATCCTTCCTCTGGCGAGGGTCTGCTGTCGGGAGGTACATGATTATACCAACCTGAGACAAAATGAAATGTAGCATAGTATAAGTGTAGATGACTAGCAATTGAGAGAGAATAAACGAGTAAACAGTCAGTGCTTGAACAAGATTGGTCAACAGCAAGAATCTACCAAGTGAAACAACAATCTAGCAGCTAAGAGTATAATATGTAGCATCATTTCTACCAAAAAGGCGGAGAGGCATGGAACGAGCTTCACAAAGAGTGACACGAATATCTCTTTATACTTAGATTCATGAAAATCAAAGAGAAGTAAATGAAAGAAAGAAAAACAATGACAGAAAACAAGAGTTACCCAAGAGAAAATGTCATCCTCTGCAGTGCTGAATGCAGGACTAATGGGGCTATTACTTCGAGCTGTCCATCGCTGCTCTATTGGAGCAGGTGCTGGTATTGCTTCCTTTTCTATCAGTTTTTTCAGCTCTTCTATGTATTCAAGGTCTTTCATGCTAGGCTTGGCGAGGGTTCCAGCAGGAAAACAAGATTCTGATACCCACTGTTGACCACCACAGTCAAAGCCCAGAATTTCATCACTCCACCCTACTCTATATCCTTCTGATTTTTTCCAAAATTCTGCCTCAGCTTGATTTACTTTCGCAACATGAACATCATTGAGAGGATCGAGGGCAAGTAGCTTATCTCTCAACTCTGTAAATGAAAGCTCGTTTATGTCTGGCTCACTGCTGTCAGGAGACTTCTTACTAGAGTCCTGGACCCTGTACATCATGGTGAAAAATTATTTTGTATTTCATTCAGTCCTCCACATCAGAGAAAGCAAGTTAGACATAAGAATTAAAGCATAAAAATACCTATACTTCACGATGCTCTCTCTATAGAGGTCACGGAAATGCTGTACAGCCTCATCTGTAGTGTACTTTGGTTTATCCTTAGGTGGCCCACTCCATTTTGATACAGGGTTGCATGTTACAACCACGACTGTGTCAGTATAAGGAATATATAGGTACTTCACATGCTTGTTCGCGGAGAGCAATTTTCTGAACAGCCAGAAACAAAAGAAAAAGTTAGGAAACGTTCCACCCTGAGCCAATCTATGGGATCCATGTGCTTCATAGTAGAGGGGGTGGTTTCCCAAAAGCTAAAAATGCACTATGCCAAATGGATGGGGCAGCAACTAGAAAGTGAACAAAACTAGAAACAGTTGCATCAACCTGATACTTATCTGGTAATCTGACTAGAAGCAAATTTTGTATGCTGAGCATGATTTTTCTTGGCAGGACACATAATATGGAGACTAAGATAGCGAAAGTTAGCAACACTTAACTTGTGATTTTTCTTGATTTCTTGCAAGTTTGAGACATATGTGTGCTCCACAAGTTCATGTCTTTCAACACATTGGAGGGTGACCTCAGCAACAACTCCAAGTCCACCAAGGCCACATCGAGCTAAATGAAAGAGCTCTGGATCTTTATCCTTCGAAAGTTCAATTGTTCCCTTTGCAGGAGTGACCAGCTTCATGCTGATCACTTGCTCATCAATAGGAGGCAATCTAGCACCTGTCCCATGTGCCCCAACCTAAACATGAACAAAAATTTAAAGCCTAAACCTCAAAGCACAAGATGTAGACGAACAACTACAGTTCTTTAGACTATCCATTAGTTTAACAATCAAATTGAACTTATAGAAACATAGAGTGCAGTCAATAGTTACAAAGATAACAACCCTAGACTTCAAAGAAGGGAGAGAATAGTATTAAAACCTGAATAATGCCACCAATCTGCTGCTCTCTAATGGAGGCAAAGTTCTGAAGAGTCAAGCCATAATCTTTAATGGCATCAACCAATTGCTGGACCCTAATCCCAGCCTGGACACGAACTCTCTTCTTATCTTTATCCACCTCAAGAACTTTATCCATGAGAGCCAAGTTCACCATCCCCGACCTAGACAAACCAATCCCATTAGGCGAGAGACCCGATCCAACAGGTCGAATCCTAGACTTCTTCTCATGAGCTTCCTTGACCAGAGCTTCGAGATCAGCAAGATTCTCCGGTTGATTAAAATTCCTAGTCTGTACCTCATGAGTACCACTCCAATTGGAAACAGTGTGAAGATCTTCAGGCAACGGAGCGTAACGGAAGATTTGAGCCTTCTTGTGCTTAGCATTTTCAGGGAAGGGAAATGAGTAATAGGTAGCAATTCCACTGAAGATAGCAAGTGCTGCGTATCCGGCGTATTTACGGAACTCGGCGTCTGAGGCGGTGGGCGGAATCGGAGGCGGAGGAGGAGGTGGCGGTGGCGGAGGTGGAGTCAATGTTTGACCGGCGGTGCAGAGAGTACGGCGAAGCGAAAATGGAGGTCGGATGGTGGATGATGATGAAGTTAGGCTTCCGAGAGAACGGCCGCCGGAGCGTCGGAGAAGAAGTGACCGGAGCATTTTTGTTTACTTTCAGGCGATCTGAACCTGAGCGAAAGGTTCCTGTAGAGACAAGTATCGGGTTTTAGTGATTTAAGAAAGTTTTCACTATATGCCCCGCTATTATTTCTATTTTCATACTTTGAGCCGTTGTAATTTGTTTATGATCAAATTAGCCCTAATCAATAGTCGTATAGCTCTGATTTGGTATGAGATGGTCCGGATTCCAAATGAACAAAACCAGAAATTCTATTGTAATTTTTGTTTGTCCTACATGGGAATTGGCTTTATGCTCGAGTGACTGACTAGACAAAGTAGCAAAGCCACATCACTACTGAGTCATCACAACTATAGTCTTTCTTTTTCACATCAACTTTTTTTTTGTCGTCAAAAGTTTATTAAAATTGGGAAGGAGTTGGCTCGAAACAGAGCAAAAAACAAAGTAGAGCGTGGACCAAAATGTCACACACCAAACAATAAAAAACTGCAACAACACGAAACTAGAGATTAAGTTGCAGAAAAAACAGCCTCTAGGCTTGACGGCTTTCTTCTTCAATCCGATTATGTAACCATGCTGGACCTCCTAGAGCAAGATAAGATTGGAACCTACCATCTCGAGAAACGCTACTTGCTATGTCTCGTGCAAGAGTGTTTGCCTGAGGGGAAGATACATGAAATGTGAACCCAGGAACCACATGACGTAGTCGTTGAAGTTTTTCCAGAAGGGATCTGTATCGAGGCCACTTTTCTGGTTGTCTAATCGCATCAATAGCTGACCCACAATCAGTCCAAATCTCCACATTCGCCAGATGTAGATCACTGATACTTTGAATGGTCCATAGGATGCAACGAAGCTCAGATGCAATGCGATTAAACGTGGGAGTGAAGGCATCTCTAGCATGAAACACCACATTCCCAGAGTGATTTCGAACAATCCACGAGCCGCCACACATCCACCTTGCGTTTGTCCATGACGAATAGACATTACATTTTAACACATTCGCCGATGGTTTTGTCCAGTGCTTATTTAGGGGAGGACTGCATCTCGATTCAATGGAAGACCTGTTAGTGAGCTGAGATTGCTTGTCCCAGATGGCTGACTCTTCCAGCGCTGAGTCAATCAGCACATTAAGATCACCTTGAATATTTTCATAAACCAGAGAGTTCCTGTGCTTCCATATTCCCCAAAGTAACCACGGAATGGCCAGCCTTATATTAGCTGGAATGAGTTGGGAATTCACTTGCTGCAGTATAAACTCCATATTCTCGACCAGAGAGTGGGAGAAAACCTGATTATTTGGCCATATGTTAGCAATTTCCCATACCCTACGGGCCGCTGTACAGTGAAAGAGAACATGGCAGACGACTATAGTTTTCTTTTTGAAAAAAATTAACTTTTGCTAAACCAGGGTCGTCGATTTTGTATTGTTTACCGGTTGTTAATTGTGACACATTAATAATTTTTTTAAAACGATTCCGATGGATGTGCATCTGAATCATTCTATTTTGGATAGTTAAGTGTGAGTTTTCAATTACAGTTTGCAAAAAATGAAGGCGGTTCAACCGATCCATTGCACAGTACCAGACAAAACCATAAAGCAAACCGGTGCGTAACCGCAAATGTAAAAATCTCAGTTGGTACTAAAATCCCCTTTCCTTATTTTACCTTTTCGGTTTAATGATTTTATTTTGGCCCCTGGCTTCGAACTCCACACACAGAGCACAACGACGACTCTTGTTTCTCTACTCTCTCTATCTTTTTCCCCACACCAGCTTTCTCCGCCGATCCTTCGCCGTACTACGGTGCCGGAATCTCTGAGACGACGCCGTATGTTGACTGTTGATTAATTTCCGGGTTGACTATCTTTTACGCATTTGCTGGAGCGTATACATATATCTCTTGAGTATCCTTAATGCCGATTAAATTAAGGGTTTTTAGCTGAATCGTGGATGGGTCAGAAGAAGAAAACCCCTGCGTCTCGCTCCAAACAATCGCCGTCGTCTGCGGCGGCGACGGTGACAGAGGTTGAGCCGTCTGAGATTTCCGCTTGTAGCTTCTCTGAGGGCGGATTTTCCGGACCGGAGCCGTTGGATTCCGCTGTGATCAAGCTAGAGTGCGAGAAGGCACTCAAGTCATTCGGGAGGGGAAGCTACAACAAGGCGATTCGTCTCATTAAGGAATCCTGCTCTCGACACCAAGACTCTGCCCTAATTCACCGTGTTCAGGGAACTTTGTGCGTCAAGGTTGCTGCTGTCTACGAAGATCTAGCTACGAAGCAGAGGTATCTCCGGAATGCAATCCAATCCGCTAGAAAAGCTGTGGAGTTGTCTCCAAATTCGGTTGAGTTTGGGCATTTTTATGCCAACTTGCTTTATGAGGCTGCCAACGACGGGAGAGATGGGAGAGAGTTCGATGAGGTTGTGCAAGAGTGTCAACGTGCTCTCTCCATTGAAAATCCGATTGATCCTGCTAAAGAGAGTCTTCAGGATGAGAATCAGCTGAAGATATTGACTCCTGAGGGTCGTATTGCAAATGTGCAGGATGAGCTCAGGTCATTGATACAGAAATCTAACATTGCCTCATTGTCCACTTGGATGAAGAACCTGGGAAATGGTGAAGAGAAGTTCCGGTTGATCCCCATTAGGAGAATGGCTGAGGATCCTATTGAGAGTAACTTGATTCAGACAAGGAGGCCAAATGAGATTAAAAAAGCTACCAAGACTCTTGAAGAGAGAAGGAAGGAGATTGAAGTGAGGGTTGCTGCAGCTAGGTTGATGCAGCAGAAGTCAGAGTCTTCCCCATCGGAGAATGTTGGAACTACTAACAGCAAGGGATCAGACGCAACATTAGGTGCAGGGCAGAGAAGCGGAGAGAGGAGAAAACATGGAAATGCTAGGAAAAATGGCTCCACAGCGGACAGAAGGGATCGGGTTAGGTCATACTGGGATTCTATGAGCAAAGAAAGGAAGAAAGAATTGCTTAGAGTTAAGGTTAGTGATCTTAAGAGTCACTTTAGTGCTTCAAAAGATGGCAATGCAAATGAAATTATAAGTGAAGCTCTGTCCCTTTGTGAGGCCAATAAGACTTGGAAGTTCTGGGTTTGCTGCCAGTGTAGTGAAAAGTTCATAGATTCTGAGGCTCATATGCAGCATATTGTTCAGCATCACATGGGTAATGTGTTACCTAAGATGAAAATGGTTTTGCCTAAAAGTGTCGACGCTGAGAGGATTGATATGCTTCTTAATTCCCCATGGAAACCATTGGATCTCTCTGCTGCGGTGAAATTGCTTCGCAGTCAGCAGAAAATCCAAAACTCTGAGCTTAATGAGTTTCACTCTGGCGATAATATGGAAGAAGATGGTGACGACTGCTTCAAGGATGCATGGAATGATACTTCACCAGAGAAAGATAGCCTTGGAGACGCTTGCAACGGTTGTGATGAGAATGAATCTGAAGAGTGTAAGCTGTCGCTCGCATTTCCTCCTCCTGATGGATGGCCTATATCTGATGATCCTGAACGTGCAAAGCTCCTTGAAAAAATCCGTGCAGCCTTTGAGCTACTTATCAGACACAAATATTTAGCTACCAGCCATCATGATAAGGTGATACAATTTACGGTGGATGAACTCCAGAATTTAGCCTCGGTTTCACAATTCTTAAATCGGGGCTTGAACAAGTCACCCATATGTATCTGCTTCTTGGGAGCTTCCCAGCTCAGGAAAATTCACAAATTCCTGCAGGACTTGTCGCAGGCCTGTGGATTGAGTCGATATTTTGAACAAAGTAACCCCAATGATGAAAGTAATTTTGGCAACCTGGGCCGTGAAGTAACAGAGGAGATACTTCTTGATTGTGAAGATTCATGTCTTCTTCTGGATGAAATATTGCTTGGCACTGAGTGCATCCAAGAGAAGTATATGGGCTCAGCATTGGATAATGTAGCTATAGCAAGTTCCGGAGATATTGCTAATGGGAATAATGTGTCTTTGGGTGCGGATGGATTTCTTTCTTGGATCTTCTCAGGACCCTCTAGCGGGGAACAAATTTTGTCATGGATGCGCACAAAGGAAGAGAAAACAAATCAAGGAGTGGAGATTATGGAGATTCTTGAGAAGGAGTTCTGTCACTTACAGAACCTCTGCGAGAGAAAATGCGAACACTTAAGCTACGAGGGAGCACTGCAGACTGTTGGAGACCTTTGTCTTGAAGAAGCCCGGAAGAGGGAGACTTCAGCAGAGTTTACCCATGAAAGCTATGAATCTGTGCTAAGGAAACGAAGAGAAGAGCTAAATGAGAGTGACCATGAGTTGGTGTTTATCAGTAGTAGGTTTGAGTTAGATGCTATAATAAATGTTTTGAAAGATGCAGAATCTCTTAACCACAATCAATTTGGATATGAAGAATCATATGGCTGCACGAGTTCTCAGCTACGTGATCTGGAATCTGGTGAAGCTGATGAATGGGGGATGAAGGATTCCTTGCATGAGGCTGACAGTTTCATAGAGATTGCGATACAGAAACAAAAAGAACAGTTGTCTGCAGAGGTAACCTTTTCTATCTTTATGCAACATGACTGAGATTTAATAACTGCCTTTCTCCTAAACAAATACTCTGTACCTGTGCTGTTGCAGCTTAGCAGAATCGACGCTCAAATGATGCGAAATGTTACAGGGATGCAGAATTTAGAGCTAAAGCTTGGACCCGTTTCCTCCAATGATTATCAGATAGTATTGGTACCTCTTGTGAAGTCCTACATGCGGGTAAGTAACTAACTCGTTAGATCTTGTTACTTTTTCTTCCCTTAGGTTGTAGTGTTCTTTCAGGTTCTATTGGCATTTCTATCTTAATCTCTCCCTCTCTTTCTCTCCAGGCACATTTGGAGGCGTTGGCAGAGAAGGATGCCACTGAGAAGTCTGATGCTGCAAGAGAAGCATTACTTGTTGAGCTCGCTCTTGATTCTAAAAAGGAGGCTCGAGGAAGAAATGATAATTCAAAACACACGCTTGAAAAGTCCAAGGACAAGAAAAAGATTAAAGACACTAGGAAACTGAAGGACTTGAAGGTTTGAACTTCTATTGTCTACTTTTTAGGTATTTCTCTTCTATATATTCTCTTCTATATATGTAACTAGCTTTAATGTGTTGTTTTAGGCTGCTATTGGAAACGACCATCGCTTCAATGTTGATTCAGATGAACACAGGTGAAGATCAGCTTTGTACATAATATTTAGTTAATATGATGTGACCTGGAAAATCTTTTTTTTTTCGAAAATGTTGGTAGTGAATAATCTGCCGTTGATATACTTGATGATTTCTTGTTCCAGCCTCCTTTCGGTTGCATCTATTGGTGATCATTCAGAGGCTGACGTTGTTTCTGGAGCTGTTGAAGCTTTAAAAGAACAGGAAGAGGAATATAGACGCCAAATAGAGCTAGAGGAAGAGGAGAGAAAACTCGAAAAAACTCTTGAGTATCAGAGACAAATTGAGAATGAAGCCAAGGAGAAGCACATGGCAGAACAACAAAAGAAATACAGCTCTTCAGTTCCCATGAATGTTGCTAAGGCGGTGTATAATGTTTGCACAGATAATGTAGTTTATGATTTAGATTTACAAGACCAAGAAAAATCCTTAAGTCAGGTAACCATAGATGACATGGTTGTGGTTTTTTGAATCATCTCTTGAAATAAGTTCTGGATTTCTTTGCTTTACCAGGAGAAAAGGAATGGACAACTTGATGACTTGGAAGGAACAAAAGTGAATATGAATGGTGTTTTTCCGTCAACAAATCATTGTGTGATATCTGATACTGCAAAGGTGCAGGATGTAAAATCCCAAAAAGGTTACCATTGGTCTGCCAATCTGAAAGTATGTCTCTACTGACCCTTCTGAGGCACTTATATTTGTTTTTTTTTGTGTTGCAGTAGTGCCTAACGGCATAGCTATTCAAGCTGGTGTTTTCCAATCTGAGCAACGCACTGGTAGGAGGGGTAGACGCCAAAAATCTTCAAACAAGTCAGTTGATGGAAAATATCAGGTCGCACCTTCTGAGACCGAGAATAGTAAATCTCAGTGGTCAGGCACCGACACTGAGAGACAATCTGAAACTTTAAATAGCAATGGTGGTAAGTCTTTTTTATGTTTTCATTTTTGTCCTACAGATCCTTATCCTTGTCTCATGTTTTTGAAGCACTGATAGTTGTGATGTGTGGATGATCTGATATGGATCTAGATTTGTTTTCTTGAGCTTATTGTTTTTCTGAACTTGAATATTAGATGTGACCAGTTAAGGCACAAATGAAACTCCTTTTATCTGTTGGAACTCATGAAACTGTTAGATTTGTTAAAACTAATGCTTCTGTAACTAGTGTATTTTGTTTTTTTTTGCTGTTATGTCAATGCTTACATTGATTTCTAGCAATTGTTTTGTAACATCATTTATCTTGCAATCTAGATGTGAGAACAAAGACATTAAGACAATTACAAGCTGAAGAGGATGAAGAAGAAAGGTTTCAAGCTGACCTTAAAAAGGCAGTGCGTCAAAGCCTTGGTACTTTTTCAGACATCCCTGTTTATATATCATGTCTCACAGTCAACATTTTGCGATATTTTGACAATAGGCACGCAATCATTTTGTGCCTATTGTCTGACTAACTATGTTATTTGTATGAAGAATGGTTTTTGTTTATACCACCCTTATCTTCATCTCAGGACACATTTTATAATCTGATTATTTTAGATGTCTTAAATTATTTTTTTCCTCATGTTTTACTTATGCAACAGCTACTACCTTTCTTTACACTTTCATCATATTTGTTATGTGATCATTTTGGGGTGACAAATCCCTGACTATGAAACATCTGACACCAGAACATTTTGTTTGAACCCAGACGTGTACCAAGGAGGTCGAAATACGATGTCATGTTTGAGGACACCCCTGGAAATAAACAATGGGGTTTTATCTGATGTCACAATGGAATCTCAGAGCTCGACCGGAGTTGCCATATTTGGCACTGGTCTTCAGAATGAAGTTGGCGAATACAATTGCTTTTTAAATGTTATCATACAGGTAACCTTCACTTCTCATAACTGTTTGATTTCTCGGGTATCTATAATATCCAGCTTAAAAGAATTCTCTTTGCTGAAAACCATTTTGTTTTGTTTTCTTTTGATCTCAGTCTCTATGGAATCTGGAGCTGTTTCGAGCTGAGTTCTTACGGAGTTCAACACTAGAGCACCATCACGTGGGAGATCCTTGTGTTGTCTGCTCATTGTATGAAATTTTTACTGCTTTAAGCGCTGCTTCGAGTGAATCACGAAAAGAACCTGTGGCACCTTCATCTCTCAGGATTGCTTTGAGTAATTTGTATCCAGATAGTAGTTTCTTTCAAGAGGTAAAAGAATTGAATACTGCTTTTAAATGTCTATCCCTATACAGAGTAAGCTTTTGTTTCATCAATGAGCCTAAACTTGGGCGTCATATTGTGGACAGGCTCAGATGAATGATGCTTCAGAAGTACTGGCTGTGATCTTCGATTGCCTCCATCGCTCATTTTCTCAAAGTTCAAGCGTGTCTGATGCAGAATCCTCAGACAGCAGCTGTACGGGTTCATGGGACTGTGCCAACCGCACATGTATTGCCCATTCTCTGTTTGGAATGGATATTTTTGAGCAACTGAATTGCTACAGCTGTGGGCTGGAATCCAGGCATATGAAGTACACTTCCTTTTTCCATAACATCAACGCTAGTGCTCTACGCACCATGAAAGTAAGAAGCAATGCTAATTATACAAATGTTCATTAGGCTTGAGTTTTCATATGTTGTTTTAGATTACTCACTATTATTTTCCTCACTTTACGGCTTATAGGTTACATGTGCTGAGAATTCGTTTGAGGAACTTCTAGATCTTGTCGAGATGAACCATCAACTAGCCTGTGATCCCGAAGCTGGTGGGTGTGGGAAACCCAACCATATCCGCCATATTCTCACCACTCCACCACATGTTTTTACTACAGGTAAAACTTGTTTTCAGGATTTTGATGAATGCAAAAAATTTTCAGATCAATGATAGTTCTGTCTTTGACATAATATTTTGGGACTGGCAGTTTTAGGGTGGCAAAACACATGTGAGACTGTAGAAGACATAGCAGCTACTCTTGCAGCCTTGAAGACCGAGATAGACATCAGCATCATGTACCATGGCCTGAGCCCTAAGAGCATATATAGCTTAGTTTCCGTGGTACACATTTTCTTCTTCTTCCCTATGACATTACCAGAAGAGTTGTTTTGAACTTGAAACCGACTGTACTTTGTATTTTCTTTGTTTGCTTTCACCCTAAAACCTCAAGTTAACGTTCTTCTTATGCTGTTTCTGCAACTTCAGGTTTGTTATTATGGACAGCATTATCATTGTTTTGCATATAGTCACGAGCACGATCAGTGGATCATGTACGATGACAAAACCGTCAAGGTAAAACCATCTTTACACTGGAGTTTGCAGGCAGATACACTCGTCGACATTATAACCGAGTTTATGTGATATTTTCAGGTGATCGGTAGCTGGAGTGATGTACTTTCTATGTGTGAGAGAGGACACTTGCAACCACAGGTTCTTCTCTTCGAAAAGAAAAGGAAGTAAGTAGCGGTAAATCAAAAAGGAACCAAAAGAAAAAACAGACTAAGTAGAGTTCTGTTGCTACAGTTTAGGAAATCTCGTAAGTACATACTACAAAGGAAGTAAGTACGTTTTTTGACAATCAGAAAGAAATCTCGAGGGGAAGGAATGTGATCTACTCATCTCTGAGGTTCTTAAAAGGATGGGGAAGAAGATTTTGTTTTAAGATTAAGCAAAAGTATTTTCAGGGAAAGAGGTCTTAGAAGATCTCATGTAATTTTCTTGGTTAAATCCTTGTCACATTAAGGATTATATGTTCATATAAATCTTTTTCTTGGGTCATCGATATAGATCATATCATTCATTAATATTATACATATATCTTATCTTAACAGGAACTAAATTGAAGTTCCAAACACCTCGGTTCAGTTCGCAAACCGATGGTTTAACCAAAATAATAGTAATATTAAAGTGAACCGGAATGTAATCATCACTAATGTAAATCCTAGTTCGGTTTAATGATTTTCTACTCCACAGCGAGCGAGATAGAGAGAGCACAACAACGACTCTTGTTCTTCTACTCTCTCTATCTCTTCATCCTCACCAACTCTCTACGCCGTATTACGGTGCCGGAATCTCCGAGACGACGCCGAATGTTGACTGTATTATAATTTCCGATTTGACCATCTTTGCGCATTTGGTGGATTGTATATATATACATACGCGTATACATATATCTCTGAGTATCCTTAATGCCGATTAAATTAGGGGTTTTGAGCTGAATCGTGGATGGGTCAGAAGAAGAAACCCCCCGCGCCGTTGGATTCCGCTGTGATCAAGCTTGAATGCGAGAAGGCACTCAAGTCATTCGGGCGAGGGAGCTACAACAAGGCGATTCGTCTCATTAAGGAATCGTGCTCTCGCCACCAAGACTCTGCCCTAATTCACCGTGTTCAGGGAACTCTGTGCGTCAAGGTTGCTGCTGTCTACGAAGATCTAGCTACGAAGCAGAGGTATCTGCGGAATGCAATTGAATCCGCTAGAAAAGCCGTGCAGTTGTCTCCGAATTCGGTTGAGTTTGGGCATTTTTATGCCAACTTGCTTTATGAGGCTGCCAACGATGGGAGAGAGTATGATGAGGTTGTGCAAGAGTGCCAACGTGCTCTCTCCATTGAGAACCCGGTTGATCCTGCTAAAGAGAGTCTTCAGGATGAGACTCAGCTGAAGATATTGACACCTGAGGGTCGTATTGCAAATGTGCAGGATGAGCTCAGGTCATTGATACAGAAGTCTAATATTGCTTCATTGTCCACTTGGATGAATAACCTGGGAAAAGGTGAAGAGAAGTTTCGGTTGATCCCCATTAGGAGAATGGTTGAGGATCCTATTGAGAGTAACTTGATTCAGACCAGGAGGCCGAATGAGATTAAAAAAGCTACCAAGACTCTTGAAGAGATAAGGAAGGAGGTTGAAGTGAGGGTAGCTGCAGCTAGGTTGATGCAGCAGAAGCCAGAGTCTTCCCCGTCCGAGAATGTTGGAACTGTTAACAACAAGGGATCAGATGCAACAATAGGCGCAGGGCAGAGAAGCGGGGAGAGGAGAAAGCATGGAAATGCAAGGAAAAACGGCTCCACAGCGGACAGAAGGGATCGGGTTAGGTCATACTGGGATTGTATGAGCAAAGAAATGAAGAAAGAATTGCTTAGAGTTAAGGTTAGTGATCTTAAGAGTCACTTTAGTGCTTCAAAAGATGGCAATGAAAATGAAATTATAAGTGAAGCTCTGTCCTTTTGTGAGGCCAATAAGACTTGGAGGTTCTGGGTTTGCTGCCAGTGTAGTGAAAAGCTCATAGATTCTGAGGCTCATATGCAGCATATTGTGCAGCATCACATGGGTAATGCGTTACCTAAGATGCAAATGGTTTTGCCTCAAAGTGTCGACAGTGAGAGGATTGATATGCTTCTTAATTCCCCATGGAAACCGTTGGATCTCTCTGCTGCGGTGAAATTGCTTTGCGGTCAGCAGAAAATCCAAAACTCTGAGTTTAATGAGTTTCACTCTGGCGATAATATGGAAGATGGTGACGACTGCTTTAAGGACGCAGGGAATGATACTTCACCAGAGAAAGAAAGCTTTGGAGACGCTTGCAATGATTGTGATGAGAATGAATCTGAAGAGTGTAAGCTGTCATTTTTATTTCCTCCTCCTGATGGATGGCCTATATCTGATGATCCTGAACGTGCAAAGCTCCTTGAAAAAATCCGTGCAGCCTTTGAGCTACTAATCAGACACAAATATTTAGCTACAAGCCATCATGATAAGGTGCTACAGTTTACGGTGGATGAACTCCAGAATCTAGCCTCAGTTTCACAATTCTTAAATCGTGGCTTGAGCAAGTCACCCATATGCATCTGCTTTTTGGGAGCTTCCCAGCTCAGGAAAGTTCTCAAATTCCTGCAGGACTTGTCGCAGGCCTGTGGATTGAGTCGATATTCTGAACAAAGTAACCCCAGTGATGAAAGTAATTTTGCCGACCTGGAGTGCGAAGTTACAGAGGAGATTGTTCTTGATTGTAAAGATTCATGTCTTCTTCTGGATGAAAAATTGCTTCACACTGAGCGCATCCAAGAGAAGTATATGGGCTCAGCATTGCATAATGTAGCTATAGAAAGTTCCGGAGATACTGCTAATGGGAATAATGTGTCTTCTGGTTTGGATGGATTGCTTTCATGGATCTTCACAGGACCCTCTAGCGGAGATCAAATTTTGTCATGGATGCGCGCAAAGGAAGAGAAAACAAATCAAGGACTGGAGATTATGCAGATTCATGAAAAGGAGTTCTGTATCTTGCAGAACCTCTGCGAGAGAAAATGCGAACACTTAAGCTACGAGGGAGGACTGCAAACCGTTGAGGACCTTTGTCTTGAAGAAGCCCGGAAGAGGGAGACTTCTGCGGTGTTTACCCATGAAAGCTATGAATCTGTGCTGAGGAAACGAAGCGAGGAGTTAAATGAGAGTGACCATGAGTTGGTGTTTATCAGTAGTAGGTTTGAGTTAGATGCTATTACAAATGTTTTGAAAGATGCAGAATCTCTTAACCACAATCAATTTGGATATGAAGAATCATATGGCTGCATGAGTTCTCAGCTACATGATCTAGAATCTGGTGAAGCTGATGAATGGAAGATGAAGGATTCCTTACATGAGGCTGACAGTTTCATAGAGATTGCGATACAGAAACAAAAAGAGCAGTTATCTGCAGAGGTAACCTTTTCTATCTTTACGCAACACGACTGCGATAATTAATAACAGCCTTTCTGCTTTAAAAATACTATTGCAGCTTAGCAGAATCGACGCGCAAATTATGCGATATGTCACTGGGATGCACCGATTAGAGCTAAAGCTTGGATCAGTTTCCTCCAACGATTATCAGATAGTATTTTTACCTATGGTGAAGTCCTACATGCGGGTAAGTATCAGATAGTATTGTTACCTATCGTGAAGTCCTACATACGGTTACTTTTTCTTCCATTTGGTAGTCGCAGTGTTCTTTCAGGTTCTAATTGGTATTTCCATCTTAATCTCTCCTTCTCTCTCTCTCTTCAGGCACACTTGGAGGCGTTGGCAGAGAAAGATGCCACTGAGAAGTCTGATGCTGCAAGAGAAGCATTACTTGTTGAGCTCGCTCTTGATTCTAAGGAGGCTCGAGGAAGAAATGATAATTCAAAACACGCGCTGGAAAAGTCCAAGGACAAGAAAAAGATTAAAGACACTAGGAA
>OVAQ01000540.1:0-29998 GCA_900406345.1 Erysimum cheiri
GGATCGGATTTTCGGATTTCGGATTTTATGCCCACGGCTAGCTGTAGCGACGATTATGAGGGCCGCCCGCGGAAAAAGAAAAAAAAAGTGCTCTAGAGAAAAGTGTATACTTATAAAAAAATCTAACCACAAAAAAAAAAACAAAAAACAAAAAAAAATCTTCTCTCATTCGAACTCATGACCTAAGAAATGTGGTGTATGACACAATACCACTAGGCTACTAAAACACATTGGTATTTGAGGGCCGGAAACTTAATAACCTCTCATAGGACCGCAGCTCCCGCTTCTCCCGCTTCTATCACGCTACGGCCCTGGGTCTAAGTATGGAGAATACCTTACTTTCGATGATGTACATCTTCATAAGTTTTTCAAAAGCAGAAAATATTCATAATAAAATTTTCATTCCGTTACTTCGCTAAGAAAATCATAAACGTTATTAAAACCAATATCATAACTTTATTAATCATATAAGCTATAAGACATATTGTTTTGGTACCATATGCAAATTTTAATCACAAAGACATTGGAATTAGAAACCCCAAAGTGGTATCCAGCAAGTTGATTTCTCACTGAAACAAAACAGCCTTTTTTTTGTTTTCCTAAGCGAAAAAGTGTTATATGCTTTTACCACTAACATAAATCTTTTCAACGTGTTGACAAAATAAAATGAATATGCATGTGGATATCCGTAAAAGCATTATGTAAAATCTACGGTGCCTAGAGCGACCTGAAATTCATTCATAACTTATTTTTTCTTGTTAAAATGTTCATACATTCATAACTTTTGCTACCTATCAAATATGGTTTAATCAAGTGACTGTTGATTTAGTAGCGGTTTCTATAACTCTCTAACAGTTGTGTATTAAGACACTTAATTCGACTTTTGTTTTGGGGGAGGACGTTACTTTTTTGGAGATGGATCACATTCCCCCGCCCGAAAGAAATTACAGGCTATAGACATATCTATTGGCACTAAGATCAAAGCCAACTTGGATATATACATGAAAATAAAAGTAAAATAGCGCCTAGACAAAAGTAGAGCATATAACAAGGGAGTATGGGTCCAATTCAAAGGTGTCATAAAAATTGCAGCCTAAAACAATGTGCAAATCCAACAACGGACCGTTAATGGCATTTTAGGTTTTGTCGGCACCAAAAAAGTAAATACATTATCAGAATAAAACAACCCAACAATCTTCATCTACCTTTCGGTTGGTAACAGTTATAATTTTGAAATTAAGCCTGCCAATTTTAGTTATTTTCTTTTGTAAAATTATTAGTTGAAAAAAGAAAAAAGTCAATGGGGGATGGCATTAAGGCAAAAAAAGAGGAGGAATCGGCAATTATGGCATGTGAGTAAAAAGAGACACAAAGCAGACAATCTATTTGTCTTCAACACCGCCACAACGAACCCCCAATGACCTTGTTACTTTTTACACTTTCTTCGCCGTTATCCATCTCTTTTGACAAGTCAACACTCTTCATACGTCTCACTTTTTTTTTTATGGAAAAACATTTAGTATTATTTAGTTTTTCTTTATACCACACAAAAAATAAAAAGTCAAATCTTAATACGTTCCTCGTTCGTTCTATATTAAAAACTAGTACTATAAAATACTCCGAAGAAATAGCGACAGCTACCCAAAAGAGTTTAACAATACATGTATTTTCCGTGTTTTGACTTTTGTAATAATTCTGAATATTTCTTCTCTCCTTTATATTTAAAGACCCAACCCTTCATCTCTCTTCTTGCCAACGTATTCAAACCGATTCACTTCTCCTAAATCTCATCTACTACACTTTGGGACAAAAGTTTTATTTTTAGAGATTCGTTCGTCGATTTATTCATCAAGTTTACTTCTTCTCTTTTTTTCATATTTTTTGGGCGGGTCAAATGGATCAAGAGATAGATATTCCTTCCTTTTTCATCTGCCCGATCTCTCTAGACATTATGAAAGATCCGGTGATAGTGTCCACGGGAATAACCTACGACAGAGACAGCATCGAGAAATGGCTCTTCTCCGGTAAGAAAAACCCATGTCCGGTTACCAAACAAGTCATAACCGAAACCGATCTCACCCCAAACCACACTCTTCGCCGTCTGATCCAATCTTGGTGTACTCTTAACGCATCATACGGTATCGAGAGGATCCCAACTCCAAAGCCTCCGATCTGTAAATCCGAGATCGAAAAGCTCATCAAAGATTCGTCATCTTCACATCAAAACCAAGTCAAATGCCTCAAACGACTTCGTCAAATAGTATCGGAGAATACAACGAACAAACGATGCTTAGAAGCCGCACAAGTTCCGGAGTTCTTGGCAAATATCGTAAGCAACTCCGTAGATACTTACAACTCTCCTTCTTCGTCGCTTTCTTCTTCGAATATCAACGACATGTGTCAGTCAAACATGTTGGAGAATCGGTTTGATTCTTCAAGGAGCTTAATGGACGAAGCCCTAAGCTTACTCTACCATCTTGACACGTCGGAGACAGCCCTCAAGAGTCTTTTAAACAACAAGAAAGGAACAAATCTTGTGAAAACGTTGACCAAAATTATGCAACGTGGGATCTACGAGTCAAGAGCCTATGCGGCTTTGCTTCTAAAGAAGATCCTCGAAGTTGCGGATCCAATGCAGATCATATTGTTGGAAAGGGATCTTTTCACTGAGGTGGTTCAGATCTTGCACGATCAGATCTCTCACAAGGCGACGAGATCAGCAATGCAAATCTTGGTGATCACATGTCCATGGGGAAGGAATAGGCACAAGGCTGTGGAAGCTGGAGCAATCTCGATGATAATTGAGCTTTTAATGGATGAGACTTTCTCATCTGAGAGAAGGAATTCGGAGATGGCTATGGTGGTTCTTGATATGTTATGTCAGTGCGCAGAAGGAAGAGCTGAGTTCTTGCATCATGGTGCTGCTATTGCGGTGGTGTCTAAGAAAATATTGAGGGTCTCACAGATAACTAGCGAAAGGGCGGTTAGGGTTTTGCTTTCGGTTGGGAGGTTCTGCGCGACGCCCTCTTTGTTGCAGGAGATGTTGCAATTGGGAGTTGTAGCGAAATTGTGTCTGGTGCTTCAAGTTAGCTGTGGGAACAAGACTAAAGAGAAGGCGAAGGAATTGCTTAAGCTTCACGCTAAAGTTTGGAGGGAATCACCTTGTGTCCCAAGAAATTTGTATGATTCGTATCCTGCTTAACAGCAACATAGAACAATTAACGTATATGTTTGATTAATTCTCATCGAATACAAATAATTTTTTGAGAGTTATTAATCTTCGTATAAGTTCATTAAAAAACAAATAATAGAGTGGTTTATTTTTGCTCAAACTCAGATTTTCTTTTGTTTTTTTTGTTATATAATTCAAATGTTCACGATCATGTAGATAACAGTGGAAAATTTTCATCAGACTATGAGAAACTGCAAAGAAATAAATGGATTCACAGGTTGCATGGCATTATTTTCCACTTGCGTATTCATTATTATTAAAGACTTTTTATTTGTATTCTTTTTGTTCATATCTCACCAAAATAATGAATAATACTTATCTTTCAACTTCTCATTTTTATTGAGTGGATAACCTAAAAGATTACATTATAGTTCTGCTACTAAAACCATTACTTTTTTAATATTGTATACGTCATGTGTAACGTTTCCAACCATTTAATATCTGTAGAAGTAACATTTTGAATGTTTATGTCGGTATGTTAAGTTCTACATCTGGTTTATGGGTTCCATTTCGTCTCTAATATCACTATTGTTTTATGGTTTCCATTATATATATATATATATATATATAAACATCGACGACAAGTGTCATGCTTCCATTTGACAAATGGTATTCTAGTTCAAGAAATTCTTAAGATTTGTTTTCTGATTTTGTAGAAATCAATAATCCTTCATATGTGTACTTTGTCTTCACTCTAAATATAAAATTTAACGATACATAGATGAAAGGCAAAGAGAGCTGAAATGTAAATACAAACTGTAAGCAAATTTTTTGTAAACAAGCTTTGCATTTAGAATATTACTATGGTTTTGGAGATCAATATTTATATGGATCCAAAGCACGTTATTGCAATTTTAATATAGCAAGAATCTCTGTATCTATACACCTCGGTTATAGCAATCAGGGAACATGGTCTTGGCGGGAACATGAGTGCAGTGTCGTTTTACGTGAGAACATTAAATTTTTTATTTGGCTATAAGTTCAATATAAAGTCCTAAGGTTTAACATAAAGAATAATTCAGATTAATTTCATTTGGATTACATTTAATTTACTTTCCAACACTGTTTTTTTTGTCTTCATGTTCTTTAAAAATGTTGTTACTTTGTTAGATTTATATTTGATACAAATAAATTGGAGAACATGCAAAACATATAAAAGAAGAAAATCATTCAAAATAGGATGCTATTAGAAGTTGACGTACACATAATGCATATGTTAAGATTGAATAAAAGTGTAAACACACACTTGACCAGTAACGGTGGTGGTCCAGTTACAGTATTTTTGTAGTTAATAAAGATCATATTGTATCGTCGCGATTTCTTATTTGATGCCGCTTTTTAATTATTCTAAATAATTTCAGCACCAAAAATGTTAACCCGATTAGGGAATAATAAAACAACAGCAGCTGAGTATTGATGACCGTTGGCTATATCACATCAAACAGGAGAGCACTTGCATATAAGTACTTAAACCGATAATTTTCTAATATACTTATTTTTAGCTGTATAATAAATTTCATGATTTAAAAGTCAAATCTTACGAGCAACCATGTCGCAATCTAAAAGAGTTATAAATTGGTCCTCCCTCGAAGCGCCACTTGCAGTTGTAGTTAAACGGTATGGAGAGAATATCCCACGATTGACAAATATTTAGATTAAAACTTTTGGAGATACAGGCGCGTGACGTACACGCACAGATACCCTTATCTCTTTGATGGTGTATATGTAGTAGGTTCTGATATAAATGTGAACGTGAAAGACTAGTGTATAATATATGGTTAAGAACTTTTACTTTTAATGAATTCAATTACATGTAATGTTCAATTGTACAAGGACGTTAAAGTGGACACGAAGACTTGGAATTACATGGCGGTGGTTAACGTTTGACTCGGTCCTTTTTTAAAAAAACCTTATTTTATGTCAAAATTACACTTATTCGTCTTATTTGTTAAAATTGTTTTTCTAATTTAGACTTTTAAATTACATGTTTTTTTTCATAACAAGAACTTCTATTATCATTAATATCATACAAGAAGTTGATCATTTAAGAGAAGTTTAGAATATGATTGGCATACATAAAGAATGTATTGCTTATTTGCTCTTGTGGTTTACTCTTGTGAAAATAAAATAAAAAATGTATTGCTCTTGTGGTTTCATACTTGGATGATTACCAACCGCAAAACCTCGCGTGAAGATTAAACAAAAAGGTTATAATGACTTGTAGATCCAAAGTTTTCCATTTTTCTTTAATTTTATGTATCTTTGAACCGTCACGTCCTTCAAATCATTCTACATTGCTTATTGGAATCAATAACCAAAAGTATACAATTATAAAAGACAAATTTCAAAATCTTACTTCTCATCCAAATTACTTACTCCTTCCTGATCCAATGACCGATGTTGGCTCATGTACATGCAGAAAAAATTCCCAGTTTTCCGCTCGGGATCTTCAGATTATAAGAAAACACACACCCTAAAGCATCTCTAAAGGATCTGGTTTTGGTTGCTCTTCACTTGCAATCTTGTAAACAGAACTAGTCGGAAAAGTCAATCAGATTCCACTCTATATTGAGGCTAACATTCTGAAAAAACAAAAGATATAGAAACACAGATAATTATCACGATTTGATATCTTCAAGTGACAAAACCTTTACTACAAGAAATCATTTAAACAGTTTTCTAACAGATTCGCTTAATCAGATTCACACAACACCAAGACAAGTCTTGGTTTATCATTGACCAATCCATAGTTCTACCAAAAAAAACCTTTTGGAGCTCTCTGTTTCAACAACAACGAAATAACCCATAACAAATCACGTAACCGTTTTTTCTTAGATGTCTTTCGGCTAACCATAAAAGCTACCCTCACAAGCATATATATTAACTAAACCCTAGTATACTGTATGTCTGTATATCTCGTTATTCAATCTTGCTTCCTGGTACGATTGATACACGTACTAAATCTTCGGTTATGGTAATCTTAGGAATTTCCTACTTTTTCATATACTCACATCCACGTTATCTCCATAGATTTGATATAAACTTCTCACGCCAAAGAACACTTTGATATGCCACGCAATCCTCTTCATGTTTCAGCACAAACTCATGTGCTTTTACATTCACGTAGACGATAGGAAAAATCACCTGAAACTAATTCTGGTTGAATAAGTTTATCAGAGTCTAAGAATGATCAGTGTTTAATTAGTTATCTCGTCGTCTATCGAAGAGTTCAAATTCATCCACCACCATTTTCGTTGTAAGCTATTCAAAAAATCTTGTTTGATTTAATTAGGAACCTAATTACTTGTATTGTCTTCTTCACGCCAAAATAGTTACCCATTTCTCCAGTTGAAATATGACCACCGTCTTTTGGCATATTGTTGGTAATGAACTAATGATACAATAAAAAACCATAACTATATTATTAACTTCAGGATCCCTTTGAAGCAATTAAATGCAAATAACCATACAATCTATCCTAAAACTATAAGCTGATGCAGTATCTAACTACGGTCACATATCATAGTGTGACGAAATTTATCATATCTTGGATCCTTGACCCGTAAATTGAATCTTTTTTTTTTTTTTTNGATAAAGTTGTACGTACAAGAAAACAAAGTTGGGTTTCGTAATAAACAAAGCTTTTCTTAATTTTATTAACTATAATCTCTTCACTTTCGTTTCGGTACTTACTATTTATATACAAAGAAAAAAAAACTCTTCTTTACTTTGCAGTAGACTTGGCAAGGCTATATTTGAATATATATCCTTTAATTTAAGAGTTTACTATTTTCTTGGATCAAGCGGAGATGTATGGGAACGTGTGTGACGCGCGAAGCTCGATGATAAACAACTTTCCAAGTTAACTTCTTTGCCTACCTATGAACACAACTTGCTAATTTAATTTCCTCCATTCTAGTTCACCAAATCTATATTCTTCTTTTCTCTCCTTTTAAACAATTTAAATCTCATTTAGGTTTTTCTAATACTATCTGACCAAAACCAAGGGTTCCCTAATATATATATATACAATTTGACAAAATATTATGTAATTAAACTTGAGAAAATTAGATACAACGAATTTCTATATGCGAGATGAAAAAAAAAAAAAAAATTCTATCTGCCTATGTACGTGTAGTTTTTTTTTGGTGTCGAGAAAGGAGTTAAACGAAAAGTTGGAACAAATATGCTCTCTCTCTGACACTCCCAAGCTCACACGTGCACCCGTGATACACGTGCGTTTCACGTTCTTTGAATTGCAAGTTCAAGTTACAAGCAAATCTCAATCGAATCCAGAGACAAGGACCTCCACGTGGGATTCTTAGGGAATTCTTGAAAACGACTAATTATAGCATCATATAGGTCGATAATCCCCACCCCCCAAAAAAATAAAATAAACAATCTATAGCTATGTATACATATTACCCCTTAAATTTGTACTTAAATTACCGACTCTCTCAATTACATGAAATGATCATAAGATTTCATATAATTGTGTATATCATATGTATATATAATAGGTACAATAATACAGACTCATAAATTATATATGCATGAATAAGGATCATCCATCGGCTGAGAAATCAAAAGGGCTCCAACTTCCGAACAAGAGGTTGGTGGAATCATTGGATTCGTCAGCAAAATGAACCACCGGTTCGTGCACAGCCTGTGCCGGATTCACACCACCAACGTCTACATGGTTATGACCAATCAACAAAGCATCAGACCAAACACCATTAGTGTCTAAAGAGAGAAGCTCTTCACCAGGAAACGGAGGCAACCCATTATAGCCACATTCCTCCACAATGTGTTCCACCTGATGATCATAGCGATGATCATGACCATCATTGATGTTCATACTCCATGATGTGTTCATCGAAGTGCAAACGGGAAATTCCGTGGCAACCACTGTGGCTAAATCGCAGTTTTCTTGTTGCGTGGGTTCGTCAGGCTTTGGGTTCAAGAAATTGGCGTAGACAAGAGCAAGATCGATGCTTGGTGAACCACCAGCGGAATTGCCAGAATTAGAGGTTAAGCCGGTTTTAGTGTTATTACCAGAGGAGGATTTGGGTCGGCGGGATTTGCGACAGCCACCGCCTACAGGAACATTGCGAAGAGACCCACCTTTGGTCCAATATCTGCGGCAGCCTTTGCAGAAGTAGCGAGGCTGAGTGAGGCTATAGTTGTTGTAGTAACAGAACTTTGTGTTGGAGGATCCACATCGTGGACAACTCGGCGTTATCTCTGCGTTTGCGTTTGCGTTTGGCCGCCATATAAACGATGAAGTCAGGGCCTCTGTTCTCTCCATATCTCTCTCTCTTCTCTAGTCTCTCGGAATAAGAATGTATTATATACGCATGCATGAATGTGTGTGTGTGTGTGTGAGTCTGTGTGCATGTGGAGAGGGTGAACACGTGGAGGCTAGAGAGTGGAGGAAATGTAGGGGAGCAAATGCCTCGTAAGGGTGCACTCACTGTTGCTTCTTGGGGGAGACAGGGTTAAGGGTTTTGAAATCTTTGACACATATTTAAATACTAGTAATTAATTTTTTTTATCATAAGATATGAATGGAAAATGGTTAATTAATAGATCGTCTTGGAGATTGTTTCGAAGCGAACTAAGAAGCCTATGACCTCTCCGGAGAGATGTGTTGTTAGGTGTACATTGAGCTATTTGTACGGCTTAGTTAATGGAGGCTGCACGATTACTACTGTATACGTCTGTTTTTCTTTTGTCGACATATCAAATTAATATTCATCTAATTTTAATAGAGTGTAAATTTACATTAATAAAGTAAATATTATATCTCTTACCAAAAAAAAAAAGTAAATATTATATCAATAATGGTAGGAATTAACCATGAGAAATATATATAATATGAAATAATTTAAAATATTTTCCTATCTACATTATACATTCCAAAGGACGATGAAGATTTGGTCAAAGCCGTTTAGAATCAGAACTTGTAAATAGACGGATCATATATAGTGTAATCATACATGTAGTATGAAATGGTATGGAAGGTATGCGTAACTATCTGTGAATAGAAACTAAGCAACGAGAAGGTGAAACAAGAAAGCACGAGTTCTGAAGAACAAGGACTGTCTCTATTTGTATACTTTAACTTGAAATTATTTTATTATTAACCCACAAAAAAAGGGGGCTTGGAAAGGAAAATCTGAATGGGAAAAAGAGCTTCTTGGATCATGTGAACAATGGCAATCTCCAAGAATCCTATGTGGGTCTTACGTTTATCTATACAGTATATTTTAAAAAATTCCTGAAATTAGCTTACCTTATACTATATGCAGAAAGTAGATAACCTTCATACTACATGTTGGTTTTAGAGTAATAGCTTTATATTAGAAACTCTTGCAGAAACTTGTTGAACATTAATGTTAAAGATGGTTTTAGAATAATAACATACTTCAGAAAGTCTTGCATAAACATGATGAACAACAATACTAAAGATTGTTATAGCATATCAAACATTAGATTTGCTATTAGTCCTACTAAGTCTCCATTGCGTCACTCTCATCAACAACCATCTCGATTCCAAATCCATAACCCACTTTGAACTTGAGTTCTCTCAGATTCTCCACCCACACAGTGTAACTCGACCTCTTGGCCAAAACATCCACAGAAACCTCCTTCTTCTTCACCAATGTATCCGCATAACTCTCAAACCGAACAATCTTTTCCCATAACAAAGATCGCCTCTGCGCATCAATACTATCTCTTCTCACCTCATCCAACCACTCTTTTGCTTCCTCAAGCTTAGCCCAAAAGCAAGTATCTTGCGTAGTGCTCGTGTATCTGCTTCTCACACACTCCTCAGGCTCTCCAACATGTTTCCACCATTTGGAAATCACCTCATACCTTTTGGGTCTATTCCCCTGATCCAAGTAATGTCCACCAGTCTTCAAATCTCTGTGTTTGTAGAAATGCGCAATGTCAAGTGGCTCGGCTAAGAGTTGATAAAATTGAGCTGTGTAAACCCATTTCTTCCCTAGATGGAAATCAAAAGGTAACTCATTCGTCTCCACCATCTCTAACACTCTGTCCCAAAACATAGCTAGTCTTTTGCGACTCATGTTCACCTTAAAGTCTCTTTTCAACGAATATCGTTTAAAGAAATCGTAGTAACCAAGCTGCTCTTCAGATGCGTCGCAACGATCTTTATACCATTGAATCTCAAGTCTCGCTGGCAAGACACTAGCAAGGTCATTAGCTAACTCGGCCGATCTCAAAATCGGAGCACGGCCAATTCTTGTAGATGTTTCTATACATTCCTTGACTGATACACCTCTTGGATCATCACTAGAGAATCCTAGAGCTTCAACGGCTAACGTGACACCAGCTTCGTAGCTATTGTCGGAGATATTCCCTCCAAGGAAGCTCCTAGATTTGAGAAACATGTGAGAAAGTGTGGACACATAGTGTCCGTACCTTTGATGTTCTTCCATGTTTGGAGTTCCCGTCGCGTTGAGCATATTAAACATCCGACGAACTGAATCAGCGTTGTCTAGGCAGACACCTCCAATGTCGGAACAGAAGAGATAAGTTCCAAAGGGCCAGAATTGTTCATTGCTGCTTCTAGGAACATGGTCGTGGATGGAGACCACGTGGCAGAAGTTGTGGGCTAAACGTGATCGGGAGACTGAGGAAGAAAGAGAATGGTTTCCGAGCAAAGTAGAGCCAAAGGTTATGCAGATGAGGCGGAATGACGGCGGCGAAGGCTGAGAGAGAAGCCAAAGTGCGGTGAGAGCGGCCAATGCGCCACCGGTTGAATGGCCGGTTATCACCACCAGCTTTTTTCCAACCAATTCCAATTCCAACCCTTCCTTGATCTGTACGTTAATGAAATAGATGTTACGGTAATTTGGTTGACTAATCAAGATTGACAAGAACGAAACTGATTATAGCTACGAAATCTTGTAAATCAGATATACATTGCCTTCCTTCTGATTAAACAATTTCCTCTATTAATGTTAACCGATTTAGAGACTTAAATCAGATACACATTGCCTTCCTTCTGAAGACACCTCTCTAGATTTATCATTTTTCCAACATATTATAACATATATCAACAAAGTCCATTTTATGATCAGTGATTGTTTTGTTACTCATGAATACTACTTGTTTTTATTGAAGATATTCATATTCTTAGAGACAAAACAAGAGCTAAAAGTATTCGATGGAAAAAAGAAAAGCACTGATGCTGACACATAATCATGGGTTAAATACTTTTTAGCGCACATTCAAAGACTTCCGCGGAGGCGTGTTAAGCATAAAGCTACCATAAACATTTCACTTAGCTTTAATCAACTTTTAATTACTTGGACGGACGTGGCATCCAAACCAAAATTCAATCTTACTTGCTTATTATATCCGAGGTTATGACAAGTGTCATATATTAATGAAATTGCAAATGGTGGAATAATTGTATCTACGAATCTTTTTAGGATTTCTTATAAGAAAATAATTATATATGTTAAACTATTGTATATTGCCTATTGATGGGGTTGGTGGTGATAGTGAGACTCTACGATAAAACACAAAACTCATTATTAGACTTAGATATATAAACAAATAAAATTTTAGAGATATGGTCATCGTTTTGCTCTACCCAGGTACGTATATGTTAAGTTAATTTAGTAAAGAAGAAGAGTCCATATTTTCACAAATCCAAACGAATAATATTTCTGATGGATTTTAGTTGGTTATGTTAATTTTTTCCGTTTATGACAGAATGAGACTCAAAATAGCATTTATTTCTACTTGTATTTTTATGTCAAACGTATTAGTTGAAATCCCAAGTGTCTTCAAGATTTCATCAAAACCATACCAAAAAAAAAAAAAAAAAAAAAAAAAAGGGGAAAAAAANAAAAAAAGGAGAGAACAAACCTTCAATTGACGGAAGAGGTTGAGTATGGCAGCGTCGACCATAGGCGGAGGCTTATCGGAGACTAAACCGGGGAACAGCTCATCTCCGGCGACTTTCAAGTCCACAAGAACACCCAACTGAGTCATCGGCACCGCCGGAATAGCAACGTACATGATTCCGGCGATATGCTGAATCTGAATAGTCCCGGCGCAATTCGCGGCGTTGCATGAACTCCAAGAATCGGAAAATATCGGAGTCGACATCAGGAACGACGCCTGTAACTCACTCGACTCGAATCTGCAATCGTCCATGATTGGATTCGCTCGAGTAGAGTTGCAGAAAGATGAAGTTTTTGGGGTCGTTAAATTATAAGAATCAGAGAAATTATCTATGGACTTTCTCAGCTGTTTCCTATGCAATTTCTTGGTTTTTGTTCTTTGCTAAGTCATCGTCTTCAAAAGTCTTTTTCTTTAGCATAATTTAGTAGATCGTACTGTTTTTTTTAAAAATAATAATAAATAATTGCACTGAAAGGTAGGTCCATTTCATTTTTTATAATCATTGTTTGAGCTTTGTACATGTAGCGCGGACAAACTAAAGTAGACTATGCGAATCCAAGAATTAGATATCCCATGTAGCCTGAATGGTTTAGACTTAAGCATAGATTGATAATTACTTTTTTTGATATGCAGTGAATTTTGGTAAGAAGAGTTTATATCTATCTTCCATGGAAAATTACAGATAAATCAGCTTATTTATTTGACTGAGCCATTGAAGTTTTTCGGCATAGCTTTTATGTGATTTAAGTGTTTAATTAACCAATAGCTTTTAGTTTAAGATGTTTAGTCATTCAGTCTGGCCCATACAATAAGTCTTAACAAGTTAGACTTGACCGAGACTTTTCAAGTTGTGGTCTCCCTCTGATCTTTGTTATGATGAATTCGATAATTTACTGTTTGGAAAGGTTTGAATTAAATTAAAAATATAAAAAGCAGTGAAAGGTCCATCTCATGTTTTTATCTGCTTGGGCTCTTTGGGGGAAAAAACTAGAGTACAAAATGGGGCATATAATAAAAAACTAAAAAAGATGTGATAAAGATATAAACCTGATGATTTAGACTTAAACATGTATTGAAAACTCTTGCATAAACTGATAATGATGAAAGAGATCATCTGAATCGTCAAGGTCAGGAAAATTATAAACCTCACAAATCACAATGTTCATTGAAAAGTTACCATCTAAAGTTATCATGTAAATTTTCAGGTTTTGATTTTCTTTTCTTTTTTTTTTGGTAAAAAAAAGGTGGTTTCACCTCTTTGCCGGGAACCCAAGCATTGTAAATAGTCCCTCCCACCGTGAATCGAAACCAGGTGGCGGTAGTTACAGCTGCAACCCCTTTACCACTAGGCCAACTCAACGTTGGTTTCTTTTCTTTTTTTGTCAACAACTTTTCAGGTTTTGATATTTTCCTCGAGATTATATCGATTGGAAGAAATATAATCAAACAATGAAGTCAGTTCTAACTAAGTCTCCATAAGAGAGGAGTATAATTTCTTGGTGTTTACTTCATATGAAGTCAGTCGTCGTCCCGAGTCTCCTTTCTTGTATTATATCATAAATTTTAGTTAATTTTACAGTCTTTTAGTAACACTTAACAGATTTAAAACTAATTACCAAAAAAAGGGAACTGAGAACAGTGAAAGCTCCATCACTGTCTTTTTATCATTGTTTGGGCTCGGTGTAGAGCAAATACATTACAAAATGCAAATCAAAGCTTTTTACGAGAACATGTACATATTCTTTGAGTACAAGGGTGTTAGGACAAACCAAACAAAGTTTTTTGTTATGTACCAAAGATTATGATCAATCAATCTGACACCTCTTATTGTCTTACAAGTTAAAAATCCCAGTGACTTTTTAAGGTATAGTCTCCCTCTGCAAATTTAGTTAATCTGCTATATCTATAGAGTTACAATCTAAAGCAATCTTGTAATGGTCAGGTTTGATATTTTTCCTCAAGAAATACACAATCATATCTCAAAAACAACGAAGTCAGTTCATGGTTATTGGATTCATAATCTCTTCTTCTTCCTTTATAATTCAGCTTAAAACCATATGCAATTTTCTAAGCTTTGTGTAACAGAACGTGTTTAAGTATTGGTTAGATTAAGAGTTCTCGATTGATCAATAATAGATTCAAGAATAGTAATGAAACCATCATGACTACCAAAATCAAAGGATTCAAAAGAAATAGTGCAAAATAACAAACTGTTTTGTTTTGTTTTCAAACTGAACTAGCTAATTTATCAATCAAACGAAAAAGAACAGATATGGATTGATATCAGCAAATCACTCTAATCTGATTAAAACCCTAATTTTACAAACCCTCCTCGGACGTGGTGGTAGTAGCGGCGGCGTCGACGTCGTCATCATCAGGGTCTCTCGCCGGGTCAGATTTGTCAATTGAGGAGCGGAATTTGTCGAGGAAAGGCTTGAAAGCGATCTCTATCGCTAACCAACCAAACGCTAACGCTGCGACCACCACAGTCGCCTGTTTCGCTCCCGAAGGTTTTCCCATCGCTGCGTCGTCGTCTCCTTCGCGTGTCGGTGGAAACGATGGGCTTTAAGGTGATTAAAAGTGGGCTGGTTTGGGCTTTATTGGGTAAAGCAAGAGAAACACACAAGTTGTTGTGACACAATATTAGATTTTTTTGTTACTTTGTGGGCTACAAATTTTGGTTCAAAATACAGCATTTTTGGGTATTACAGTATACTTCGGATCAAAACATGTAGCCAAGTCAGTGATAGTGGCTAGAGGTTTGTTTTGGTTAAGCTTTACCTGTTACTTAAATTTTGGTCCACTCCAATATAAAACACAAGTTGGAGAAGAAAAAAAAACTACCAATTGAATGGACAAAAGACTATTATATTAATTCACCACAAGAAACTTCTGTCATAAAATCTTAGCATTAAAATATTAGAAATAGACAGGGACGAATTCAAATTTTCGTCTAAATTCTCAACGGCGACTAATACTAATCTGCAATCTAAAAATCTTGTACTTTGCATAATTTCAATACATCACAATCATCGCCTTATCCACTTTCCTGGAAATTCTCGTCTGGTTTTCCTTTAGCTATTCAATTAACCAACCGGTTCAAACTATCTCAACCCTACCAAAAAAAAAATTGCAACCACAACAACAAAATTGTATTTATTGTGAGACGAGGTCATGAAGTTTGACCAAGTCAACACACATATAATCTGGTACTTAACATGGTTTAGTTAACCCAACAAAGTTGTTTTGGTTAAATGGATTTGTTGACAAACATGATTCGGTTCATTCATAAAAGAACCCGGTTAGGTGAAGCTCATTGACAAAGGAAGCCACCTTTAATTTCAAACCGCGTTTTAGTCGGACTTTTCCATGTCTAACTCGTTCCATAAACTCAATATAAAACCAACATAACAAACAATATTTGCTCAAAGATCTTTTTTCTCAATTCCTTTGAATTTTCAAAAACCGTGGATCTCTCGTATCTTCAGCCATGAACGATCTTCTCTCCCGCTCTTTCAACCGCTCCGTCGCGGACGATTCATCGCCTCCACACGCGCACAGCATCGAGATGCCAAAGGCGAAATGCTCCGGCGGAAGTTGCCGCGGTGGGAACAACCTCGACAAGTTCTATATCGATGTGGAGGAAATGAACGGCGACCTTAAAGTGCTCGACAACCTCTGTCGCAACCTCCGAGCGAGCCACGAGCAGAGCAAGACGCTTCATAACGCTAAGGCCGTGAAAGAGCTGAAGGAGAAGATGGACGCTGATGTCTCGGCGGCGCTCAAAACGGCGAAGCGCGTCAAAGGAAACCTCGAGGCGTTAGATCAGGCTAACGAAGTGAACCGGAGTTTCCCGGAAAGTGGACCGGGTTCGTCTGCGGACCGGCAAAGGACTTCGGTGGTGAACGGGTTGAGGAAGAAGCTGAAAGATGCCATGGATAATTTTAACCGAGTGAGAGAGACAATCTCGACGGAGTACAGAGAGACTATTCAACGAAGGTACTTCACCGTCACCGGCGTAAATCCCGATGAAGATACCGTCGATCGCCTCATCTCCACAGGTGATAATTTTCTCCGGTTTTTTTTATCTATTTTAAATTCGATTAATTTCTAACGTTAATAGCAAGAAAATAGCTTAAGTTGTTGATTATAAAAATTTGAATTTGAATTGAGCAAGAAAATAGCGTAAGTGGTTAAAAGAAATTGTTAATTCTCGAGGATTAGTTTATAATTATGGTTTAAATTAATATACTAATGAGATAAATTGAAATTGATAAATTGCAGGAGAAAGTGAAACATTTTTGCAGAAAGCTATACAAGAACAAGGTCGTGGTAGGATTTTGGACACTATAAACGAGATACAAGAGAGGCACGACGCAGTGAAAGACATAGAGAAGAGCTTGAACGAGTTGCACCAGGTGTTTCTCGACATGGCCGTGCTTGTGGTTCATCAGGGTGAACAGCTTGACGATATTGAAGGCAACGTCAAACGAGCTAACTCGCTTGTACGGTCCGGTGCTGACCGGCTTGTTAAGGCACGGTTCTATCAGAAGAACACGCGCAAGTGGACTTGCTTTGCCATATTGCTACTGATTATTATTGTGGTCCTAGTTGTGGTGTTTACTGTTAAGCCTTGGGAAAGTAATGGTGGTGGTGGTGGAGGAGGTTCGAACCGTCCAGCCACTCCCGTGCAAGCTCAGTCCCCGCCACCCCCACCTTTGACCCGGCGGCTCTTGCGCTAAATTATTCTTTTAGGGGTCTCTCTCTATGCACGGACTATCTATGTTTTGGAGTTTTTTTTGTTATTTTAAATGTTTTGTAATGTTTTGGTTGCCTGGTTGGTTAAAGTCTGTTTTGTATATAGATAATACGATCAGTACAAATATATATATATATTTTTTGAAGTATGAAAACGCAATAATGAAATTATCAGCACAAATTGAATTTGATCAATTGATAATCACATAAAGTTGGTTTGACCGTCCTTTGATTCAAAAAGAAACAATTCACCATTCTAAACATCGGCTGCTAACTTTTCGATTTTGGTCATTATATGAAAAACTAAGCAAAACGAGACTAAAAACTCGACTTAAATAAATGGGCCGTGAGAAAAGCCCATTGGTAATACAAAATCCAGCGGAAGAGAAGAAAAAAAGTTTTGTTGTGAATTGTTGTCATCTTCTCTCTCGCAATGGCGTCGTTGAAGATGATAGGCAAGTCAATTTTGGGAATTACTCAGATTTTATTTCTCCGAATTGATTCTATTCTTTCTAATGTTCCAAAGTCTTTGTAACTTATCTTTTGTTTCTTTTTGCTTTCCGTCTGATGTATTTGTGTAAGATCAGACATAGCCGTTAACTTCACAGGTTAGTTGAGACATTTCCGCAAACACTTTGTGAACATATCTTTCTCTGATCAAATTGTGCAGACCATATGATTTTTGTGTAATTGAAACAGATGGGATGTTCAAGGGAATTTACCATGGCAAGAACTGTCATGTTCCCGACATTGCCACCGTCTTAAACCGGGCTTGGTCTGCCGGAGTTGATAGAATCATAGTTGAGTCACTCTTGTCTATTTATGTTTTTGAATGATTAGATATGGTAGAATTTGGGTGATTCAAATGTTAATATTCTTGAATAGGTAACTGGTGGGTCATTGGAAGAATCAAGAGAAGCTCTTGCCATTGCAGAAACTGATGGTTTGTTTGTTTTACATATCTTTTTTCGCAGAAAGTTTCAGTCTTTTAAAAAAAATTTGATTGTGGATGTAAATTTTTGCAGGCAGGCTATTTTGCACAGTTGGAGTTCATCCAACTAGATGCAATGTCAGTTTTTTCGTACCTAATGTCTCTTTACTTAGAAATACTCAATAGTTCTTGTAAAGAAAATTCTAATCTTCTGCTTGGATTGTACTTTAATGTCATATTTTGTTGTTTATCCATCAGGAGTTTGAAGAGAGCGGTGATCCGGAGAAGCATTACCAAGCTCTTTTCTCATTAGCCAAAGAAGGAATGCAGAAAGGGAAGGTGCTATTTCTTCTAATCGAGTAGATACTTCGAATTGATTTTTTGGTTTCATATCGCTTTCATTTTGATAGCAATCAAACGCATTTACAGAAAGTCTTGTCCTTTATGATTAATTAAAGGTTGTAGCAATTGGTGAATGTGGATTGGACTATGATAGGCTTCAATTCTGCCCAGTTGATATCCAGAAGAAGTAAGTTTGATCATAAAAACTGGATCTTTTGCATGTTTAAATCGTTTAATTTTCTTTCCCTACTTATAATATTTTCCTTTAAAAAGGTATTTTGAGAAGCAATTTGAATTAGCATATGCTACAAAGTTACCGATGTTCCTACACATGCGAGCAGCTGCTGCGGATTTCTGTGAAATTGTTGAGAGAAACAAGAACAGGTGAACCTGCAGGCTAATATTTTCTCGAGTAAACTTCCTAGATTCCCATTTCAGTCATTTTAATCTATACTCCATAATTCACTATCAGGTTCACTGGAGGTGTTGCTCATTCGTTTACCGGTAGTGCATTGGACCGTGATAAGCTTCTCTCTTTCGAGAAAATGTACATTGGTAAAGACTTCCATTAGCTTTCCATTATTGATAAATTTGGAAAGACCATGCTTTTAGGCTTTAACCCTCCATGGCGTTTTTTGTTTTACTGATATGATTCTGTTGGCAGGTGTGAACGGGTGCTCATTGAAAACAGCTGAGAATCTTGATGTTATGAAGGGCATACCAGTAGAGAGGATGATGATCGAAACCGACTCTCCATATTGTGAGATCAAAAACACACACGCTGGAATGAAGTTTGTAAAGTCGACTTGGCCTTCCAAGAAAAAAGAGAAGTATGATCAAGAATCCCTTGTCAAAGGCCGTAACGAGCCTTGTTTAGTTGGGTGAGTGTAACTTGAAGAAACCCTTGTCAAATCCGTACTTATATACAGTCTCTAGCACACTTATTAGGCAATCCTTTTGTTCTCCAGGCAAGTTCTTGAGGTGGTGGCTGGCTATAAAGGACTTGGTGATATAAATCAAGTTAGCTCAACCTTGTACCACAACACTTGCAGGCATGTTCTCTCTCTATTTCCGTTTTACATACTTTCTAGATCAGTCACAGAGAGTGACATTTAAAGAGGACATTGAAGAACTTCTTATGTGAAGGTTTTTTCATGATGGATTGTTTTTTATTCTGCAGAGTTTTCTTCCCTCAGGACTTGGATTCTGCAGCAGATGCTCTGCTTTCCGGTCACCACGAGACCGACTAACAGTAATCATGACAAAAATTTGCAGTTTACCAGATTCAAGATATTTTACATTACATCATTTATGGATTGAAAACATTCTCAATAAAAGTTACAAATCATATCTTGTTTCTTTCTCACAATATTGTCTCCTTTCTTTCAGCCTCAGTAGAACACACCACAGTTATAAATACAACAAAATTTTCATTTTTAGCCCTCGAGCTGAAACTTATCCGGAATCTATTGTGCTTTTGCTTCTTCATGTACTGACATTCGAAAGCACATCGCTACTCTCTAGACTCTTCTCTTCAGTTTCTCCTTCTTCTACAGACGGACGAGACACTGTGGCTCTCTCTGAAGCCAAATTTAGCCTCAGCGCTCGTCCTTCAACTTCCTAAAAACCAACACCGAGACCAAAACTAGTGAATCTCAAACCCAAAATCACCCAACCAAACAAGAAGAAAGAAGAAGCCTTACCACGCCATTCATGGCATCCAGAGCAGACTGCACATTTTCTGCCGCCTCGAAAGAGATGAAACCAAATCCTCTAGACCTCCCAGTGTTTCTTTCATAGATAACTTTAGCACCAAGCACACCAGGTTGATCAGCAAATGCATCTTTTAAACCCTGTGAGGTAAGATTCCAACCAAGGTTTCCTGCATAGATCTTGTGAGGACTGTCTACATAACTCCGGTTATCATCACGGATTTTGGTTCTCATTACTTCTCTCTCTCCGCCTCTTGGCACCTCCGGGAAGTTCACTTTCACCGTTCTACCACCAATTTGCTACAGATTCAACATACATACACTCAACAGATCAGAAACATTCTGAAGCTGAATCATCATCTTTAATCAATGATGGAACTTACAGAGGTGTTAAACATCTGAATCGCCTCTTTAGCTTCTTCAATGCTTGCCATTGTTACGAATCCAAATCCTCTGCTTCTGTCAGTAACTTTATCATACACAATCTTGCAAGAAAGAACAATGCCAACAATTACACAATCTTTTAGCTTTAACTCTCTCCAAATCTATGGATACTTGGGGTTTTGATAGAATCTCATGAAGATTAGAGATGAACCTGAACATCGACGACATTTCCAGCTTCTCCAAAAAGCTGAGAGAGCTCAGAAGAAGTGATTGTGTAAGGTAAATTCCCAACGTAAAGCCTCCCTTCTTCACTACTCGCTTGTGTCGTCTGTTTTTCATCTGCGTCTTCTTCCTCTATTTCTCCTTCTTCTTCTTCTCCTTCGTCTTCTTCTACTTCTTCTTCTTCTTCTTCTTCTTCAACTGAAGCCTGGATTTCATCATCGGCGGAACTAGCTTCGGTACCGGCTGTGCAGAAGAAGCGGTGGCGACGGATATTCGAATGGAGGATTAGCGAATTAGGGCAATTGGCAACGAGTTTGAAGGATGATTTAGGTGTAAAACGATAGAAGAGTCGGAGATTGGAGTGGGAGGAGAATAACGGATTAAAGGTTGCGGCGGAGGAAGCGGTGGATACAGCGACGGCGGAGGGACAATAAGCTGACGACATTTTTCAAAAGGGGTTTGTGGGACTTTTGGAAGAGAAAGAGTGGACTGGATAAGATATAAATTTTATTCTCAACGATTTTTATGGAAAGTTTTTTTCTGAAATTTATTACCAGTTATACCACGCATAATGGAATTCGAACCCTGGGCGTGCCCATAGAGCTTGCAAACACTGAACTACTGTGTTTTTCATTAAACATTTACCGATTTAATTATATTTAACTCTTATCACCTGAAAACAACTCTCATTAAGGATATTTTTGTTTTTTTACCATTGAAGAGTATTTGAGCTTTCTTTTTAAATTAGGAGAGTATCTGAGATTAAAACTCATTAGGGGTAGGCATTTAACACGAAGAAAATTATGATATCATCCTTACAGAAAAATAAAAAATAAAATGAATGAAAATTAGTACTTTGAGAGTTATGAATCGATTTTGAGAGTAATAGTAGAACGGCGTCGTTTTGATTTGGATCATGGTCGGGTCAAATGCGAGTAAAGTCAAACGCGGATTAAGGCATACAGTAATCACGATTATCCGGTTTAATTGAGTTAGTAATCGGAATTAGCAAAATCAATTGTAGGGGTATGTTTATATACAAATCGAAAAGTATAGGTGGTTTTATAAAGAAAATTTTAGTTTAGGTCGTGTTTTAAAGAGAAAATTTTAGTTTAGGTCGTGTTTTAAAGAGCCAAAAAGTACGGGTAGAAAAGCTGAGAATGGCACAAATACATGTTGGTATATAGCGGCGTCCCAAATTAGTATATTTAACTGTACTATCTTAAAACTGAACTTAACTTTTCACTGGCGTTAAAAAAAACAAACACAAATAAATCCTACATTTTCCTTTCCATTTTCCATTCTAGAAAATTGTAACCTACTTTAGTCCAAAACTGAGTATCCATACGGCCCAAACCCAAAGGTATCACGGGCCTTCTCAATCTCTACTTGGCCGAAACCAATGACAAAGAAAGAAATCTATCAGTTTTGTAAAAATTATTTATGCTCTAGTATACAGTTTTTAACATTTTTTATCTAAAAGTCTTGGAAAGCTTTACTAATCCTTCATAAAATATGTATTTAAGCGAATGCTGGACACATATATGGACCCAATTAATTCAATCTGGTTGGATCCAGTTAAAAAAAGAGTATTTGGATCCAGTTAAAAAAAGAGTATTCAATCTAATTTGGCTAGTTCGGCTCAAAATGTAAAACTACAATGTAACATTCATATTGCAACGAGCCAAAAAATAATCATTTACATTATTACTTTTTTTTTTGTCACATGTTTACAGAATTATAAAATTCTCATATCTGGATTCACTTTGGTCACGTGTGAAATATCATTGACATGTTGGAAATTGTGACCCTAGCATTGTGCACGCTACTTCCATCAACTTACCTGCACCATAATATAGCGTCAATTATAAATAAATACTTATTTAAGAGAAAAGTAACTAACCCTTGAACCAAAGACAAATTGAGTTAAGAAGAGACAATAAAAAAGGAAAAAAAGAAAAGAAAATAAAAGTTGTCTTTATCAACCAATATGACTCATAGCTCGACACTTTGTGGTTTTAATTTTCACTTTAACATGGGATTCTTCGTCGGTGGAACATATAAATAGTTGTAATCCTAATTATCTCCAAACGATAATATATCATACCAAAGTTTGTTAGAGAGACTCTGTCTCCATTCTAACACGTCTAATACTTTTTCCAAATCTCACTTCTTTACTTAGTATTCTCCCTTGAAAGACTAATTAAATATGACTAATCACTATTACCTTTCTATAACAATGATTTAATTATCTTTTCCATTTAATATGGCAAAAACAAACAACAACAAAAGTCCCCTTAAGCAATTAAGTAGTTAATTTTATAACTTTGCAATATTGGTATTTTTTTGTTTAAAATTAGATAATTTGGGGTTAAAATGTCACAATCAAATAGGTAAGGACTAAAATATAGAGCCTAAAGATTTATTAAAAATTGATTACCTCTCCTTGGTTTAGCTGCTTTTTTAACGACTGGAGCGGTGGTTTTCTTCTCGACCGGAGTTTCTTCCTCCGGGAACAAAACGCCGTCAATCCCTTGAACCGAAATCCGTCCGTCGGTATAAATGTCAGGATCAAACAAATATGCAGAACCGTCACCGTGACCAAACTTAACCGAACCATCTGCCTCCTGAGCCTCCACCTTATGAGGAAACCGGAGTGAATCGTACCGGACTTTACCAAACCGGCGTACGGAATTGTACATACTCTCTTCGGTTTGGTATTCCGGTATGATGTGGTAATACATAATTTGCTCTGGAGCTCCCGGTTCGCTCAATTGGTCCGTCGTCAGCTTAGCCATAGCTTCGTCGTTAGGAGCTAAAACGGTCAAAACGTAACCTTCCGACACGAGCCGACCCATCTCGGTGGCTAGAGAAGTGAGATTGACGAGAATATCTGCCATTTCATTGTAGCCACCGTAATGGAGAAGCGTGTGGATGAAATCTTTAACTTGAGCCTCTCCGTTGAAATGGTGTTGTGGCCCACCCGGTCCTGGTGCCGGAGCCGGAGCGAGTGACGGACCGGGTGACATTGCGTCGTAAACCGGGAGAATCGGTGGAGCTCCGGCGGGGATTGGTTCTGGTTTTTTCTTGAGACGGTGAGTTCTCGGGTCAACCTCCGGTGCTCCTTCAGGTAACACGGCGGAAATTGAACGGAGGCTACGACGGCGGTTGAAATCTTCTTGAACGGAACGTGGGATTAAAAGACGTTCGATTCCATGGATGATTCCATCGGGTCGGGTTAAATCGTTGGGTTTGGTAATTTCAGCGGAGTTGACTTTTCCGTTGGTGAAGTGTAGGTGGTCGTTGGAGAGAGTACGGTGGCTAACGACGGCGGAGAATTGAGGAGAAGTGATTCTTTTGGGAAGAATGTGAAACATTAATAAAGATTGTAAAGATTTGAGATTCTTTGGTTGGAGCAAGAAAGATTTGAATTCAGGGTCGAGATTCTTCTCTAAGGCATCGTTACGAGGAGCAAAGATAGTGATGTTGTGTTGACCAACAGCTTCTTCTAAAGTTTGGAGAAGAAGAGCTTTCTCTACGAGCTCTGCTAGTTCTGTGTAGTGAGAGTCGAGGAGAGCCACGAGGACGGAATTGGAGTTTATTTGACCCGACCCGGGTTTGTCGGGTAATGCGGAGGTAATGGAGAAAGTTACAAGGAGGAAGAGGATGAGCTTGGAGAGGTCATCCATGGCGATGATGAAGAAGAAGGGAGTGTCGGCGAAATGAAGAATGGTTTGGAGTTTTTAGTTTGTGAATAAGGGGAGATTGAGATGGTGATGTGATTAGTGATTGTGATGTTTCTACTTCCTAATTTTTAGTATTTTTTTTATAAAAATGTGTTTTATTTTCTTCTTAATTGTTTAATGGTTTTGGGTGGGTGGGTTTAATGCTTTCTCTAATTCTATTTTAATTATTTTGGGATTTTGAGGAGAATAATGGGATCCCACACGGAAATTAAATGTATGGTGACGTCATTTTAAAACTTGAAGCCAAGAGTTCAGCTTTTCAGGGAATTAACAACAGCTCAGCTCTGTCTTTGAGTTTTGAGGTTGAGCTTCGTGTGTGTCGGTTACTACTCCAATGCATTATTCACGTTGCCTTCAAGTTCCATTTTCGTCTTTTATTGTACTAACAAAAAATCTTAAGGAAATGTTTAGTTTCGTAAATCTAAATGATGGTGTTATGGACACCACTGACTATGATGGAAGACCTAATTAGCTTTTGGATAGATTGCTAATTCTAGTTGGTTCGTAGTAAAGCTAAGTAAATTCCCATAATAAATGATAGATGTACTTATTGTCCAGTTTTGGGGTCTGTAGAATTAAAATTATTTTATGAATATATATATATAATGAGTTGAAACACTAACATTATTAGTGTCATAGTATTAAAGAAAGACAAACAAGAAAAAGAGATCACGGGCATATCAAACAAAGTGTCGGTGTGAGTGACCATCAAAACTTCGAAGGAATTAGCATGAAAATATAATTATATTACAATGATATATTTAAGTACCGTATAGTTTAATATGATTGTGAAGGCTAGCCGTCTGAAACTAATTACTTTCCTTATTTTTTAGTATGAAGCGACACTTAAAAACGCTAACACATCCGCTCTCTAAAAAAATTCTAGAGACAGAATTATTTTCTTTCTAAATCATTGATTGATTTAATGTAGTGTGTGTTGTTGAGTCATAGAATCCTCGCCGGTGATCTTTCTAATAACTCAGATGTTCTGTTTCGCAGACCATTTAATCCAGATCTAAATTGTTTTTCTTATTTAATTTCCTTTAATATATGTGATTTATAATCGACTATTTTTTCAAATTATACATTCTTTTAGTGTTTTAATCAGAAGTTGTTTGTATTCTATACATAAACAACACGAAAATCCATGCTTGCGTTTAGAATCTGTAGAGGACTATTTTATTAGTATTATTAAATTAACGTCTAGTTAAAATCTGTATACGAAACACTGAAGTTATAATCGATCTAAACCTTTCCAATTTTGTCAGCTAATCGATCTAAACTTAGATAAACATAGCAAATGGAAAGAAAAATACAACTTTAACAGGTTCGATCCAATTTGAACTCGTACAACTTCTCAGGAGCCAAAAACTTTCACACTAAATACGCTGCCCCCAATCCAAACTCGGTCTTACCGAATCCCCTCCTCCTACAGATCCTTCCCTTCTCACGATTTTTTATTTTTTTTTATAACCGTGGAGATCCCAAAGGCTTTCTAGGCCCAAAGACTAATCCCACGAAACCCACGAGAAATCCACGTTTTCTTACCACTTAAAACGTCTCCGGGTGGCCAAGAGAATTCGAACCCAGGGCGCAAGCTCCAGCTGGAGCCCCTTTACCACTAGGCCAAAGACACTTGGTTTTCCCTTCTCACGATTAAGAAAAGAAACTGACTAAAATGAAAGAATTCGAAATACCCAAACCAAATCGCGTCGTCGTGTTCCCTTCTCACAATTTGGTTTGGGTATTTCGAATTCTTTCATTTTAGTCAGTTTCTTTTCTTAATCTTGTCTGGTTTGTTTCGTTAGATGTCAGTCACTTTTTTTAATAATTCATTCCCTGTAAAGCTGCTTTTACTTTTTTAAAGATTAACCTTAATTATATATAAAATAAAAACTACGCTGCTCAAGTAGAATTTGTTTCCTGGATATATATTAGACTTTTTGCTGTATACACGCATGTTTGGGGATTCTCGGCTTGAAAGAGTTTTCCTCAATATTTTCTACATCTATGCATTAGTCTAAGCATATATAGCAAAACAAACAGACTACATCTGCACTGCAGTAATCTTAACACGAATATTTGTATGTTTATATATTTGGCGGTAACGCAAATAAAGCTAATGTATATCTTGTACCTATAATCTAAATTACTCATAATGAATAGTCAACTCGTAGTATTCTAGCTAAATGATCTTATTGGTCAAGATTTTAAATCAATTTTTAGGGGCTAGCTATAGTTTTCTCATTGCTAAAGAAAAAAAAAAAGATTATATTCAGCCATGCTATAGAAATTAGTCAATAGAATTAATGAATTTTAACATGAAAAAATACGGTATACAAAATATAATTTTCAATGTGTTAAGTTTTTACAACATAAATGTCTTACGTTAAAATTAATCAAGCTGCTAGCTAGGGTTATGATATATCTACCTTAGTGTTTACGCCAAGCCTTAGTTAGAGTACACATTGCTTCTCTTACATGAGCATGAACAAGAAACGGCGACGTTCCGCTTGCCGTTAGATTCTTCGTCGCCTTCAAACGTATACCTTTGTTCTGAAGCTCCCATCAAAGTCAAAAATAAAATAAGCCAACAAAACAAATTTTTAAAAGAAGATAAACGTTTAAGTTTGTCCAAAAAAAAAAAGAGTACTGATGAAGAATTTACTCTTGACCAGACATCTTCAAATTTTCAAATAATTGTTTCATAAAAAGTTGCCAAGAAGCCCGTGACATGAAAATTTACTTCGAACTCATTAATTACTTTGAATAAGTAGACAATAGTAGATCTACTGAAAACTAATTTTGGTCTAATGTGCATCTGTAAATATATAATTATGATTTAATGGTTGGTCTAGTACTGAGAAGTTTTTTTTTTTTTTTTTTTTTTTTTGATAAAAATACTGAGAAGTTTTATATATAGAGGCCTTGGTTCAAATATATCGTACAATACACCTGTCACGAAAATTGCCAGACTATGGCGTAGCTAGAAATCCTGGATTCAAAACTTACAATATCTATATACAATCCATTGGATCACTGATATTCAATATTGTGGATGAATGATGATTATGTTATCGTTCGAAACGTTTGTTATATGTTAGATCATCCAAATTTGTGAATAGTTAGGTTAGTCCAGTAAAAGTTGGTATGTAAAATGTGATAGATATATGAAAATAAAAAAGTTGTCTTTTGTTGAGGCTTTCTTAATAGGAAGAAGAAAATTGACTTGGCAATAATTAAAGAAGAAACTGCTTCTGAAACTTCTCTGTTAGATGCGAACTATTTGGTCAATTTTGATACGGAAGATCTTACAAATTCAATATTAGATGCGAGTTCTCAATAAATCATTTTTATTTGTCTTTTCTGGGGACAGCCATATGATTGTTTTCATACTTATAAGTTATAAGATTATTTGAAAATTTTAAAATCTACGTCTGTATGAATTTGATGCGTGATATTATATGGATCGTGGAATTTAATGGAACAACAGACATTTATATTTCAGACAGCTAATCGGTCTATGATCTGGGCACATGCACGTAATAAAACGCAAGACAATCTGGAAAAAAAAGTTGCAAAAATCTAATGTTATTCACTGGAACACTATATATATTTCCTCTATTAAAACCTAGACATAAATTTTAAATAAATGGCATACACCAGGCCACATGAGTTAGACATATCTAATTAAGTCAAGTTGTTTTTTTCCAACAATTCGAGTTGTTAAAATATCTACTACATGCTGGCATGCATGCACGGTGACAATTGATGAGTACTGTATTAAATAAACTGACGAACTTTTGCTACATATTATTAATAACGTAATAGAAAACTATACTTAAATATATAACTAATAAGTAGAAACATATTATATATATAATTTTCTTCTACAAAGATATAAAAAAACTCTTTAACAAAAAAAAAGATATAAACAAAACTAATTTCAGTCATGTACGAAAGATATTTTTTGGTATAATGATGATATTAACTGCTACAAGAAGGATGCTATTTGGTAGGAAAGAGAAGAAAATAGTTGCAATATTTGATTTTGTCCTTTTGACTCAAAAGATCTTGAGAAAGTTCCCCGAAACTCTCTCATGCACCACTATCGAGGAGGAAGTTTGGGATATGTTTTCCGATGCCGGCGATGTCTTATCTCGCCGGCATCGGGATGGTTCCTCTCCCTGTCGCCTCTCCTCTCTCTGTCGTTTCTCCTCTCCGGTGCGACCCTGTTCCACCTTCCGCCGGTCGACTTTGTCGTCGGCGAGACCCTTTTCATCCTTCTGCCGGTCGACTTTGTCGTCGGTGAGACCCTGCTCCACATTCCACCGGTTGACTTTGTCGCCGGTGAGATCCGTTTATGACGCTTGGCATCTCAGAATCTCACTCTGCTGGAGCTTAAGTCTGGCGTGCTCACTTATCACTTTCCTCCGGTTGAATCTATCACCGGTGAGACCTGATTCCGGTACTATTCGCAACTCGGCATCGGCTTCAGACCCAACCTCTCCTCCATCTCACCTCTCCTCGGAGAAGAAGCTTCTCTCGCCTCACCACCAATCCCTTCCTCCATACTCAGATCTGCCGCTTTATCTCTCACCGCCTCCTTTCCGTACAACTACGGCGACCCTGTTTTCATCTCCCCAACTGAAGCAACCCGAGGGTTTTGCTTGGTGGGCCTATCTCTCTTCTGCGGCCCACTACTCCTATCTAAGGCTATCACTGGCCTCAGCCCATCTTCTATCCTCAGCAGGCCCAATACCACTCTGCCGACTTGCTGTTACGGCGAGAACCTTGCCATCCTTCCACCGGTTAGATCCGTCTCCGGTGAGACCCATCGCATCGTCCTTCCCGACCACCGTTCTTCCTTTGAGAACTCAGATCTGGTGGTCGGAGACTTTTATATCATCAAATCTGTCGCTCCTTCACTCCGCCGAGGCTATTTTCCGGCGAGATCTTCATTAACATTCCACCGGTTGAATCTGAAACCGGTGAGACCCTTTTCCGGTGATTTTTTGCTCAAACCAGTTCTAGCGTTGGGTGTCTCAGACCTCGTTGCCGGGATGTCCTGCTCCTCCAGCGTTGAGTCGAGGATGCGTATTGACAAGTTATCATTAGCTTTTCTCTCCTTCCCGGTCTCTTTGACCGGAGAATATCTCGATTCCGACTGTCACGGTCTCCAGTCGCGGGTGAGATTCGCTTGCCCGTACAGAAACGGCGATTTACCGTTCATTTCTCCAACTGAGCAAAAATTAGGGCTCCGCTCGCTGGGCCTTATTAACTGTCGCGGCCCATTACATCCCTCTTGGCCCATTTACAATTATATCGACCCATCCCACTTAGCCCCAAACATCAGTTACGACTCTAATGTTTTGCAAGACTTATCAGACCCGATGCTTCGTGTCCGATTTAGACTCCCACCACCTTCCGCCGCCCTCCCCCTCGTCGTCGGTTCCCTTTTACGCCGTCTTCTGGTTTCCAGTGATAAATATTCGTCTTCTCATGTCACCTCCTCCTCCAGCCGTTCATCGCCTCAAACCAAGACGGATATCCCCTCATTATGGGCCTGGCCCATTTCGTGATGCGAAGGTTTAGTGGCATTTGGCCCAGTCTCAGTTCAAACCAAGCCCTCACCGTACACTTATGATTTAGCCCTGGGCGTTCGGACTTTCGGATCGGATCGAATCGGATATTTCGGATTTTGGATTTTTCGGATAGGAGAATT